>JASDQU010739240.1:162372-185060 GCA_032191745.1 Picea mariana | reverse complement strand
TAGAGCCCAAAGAATTCCGGTCCGGTCTGTTCCTGTAACCCAAGGTAAGGGAGACTGGCAGCCGAAGGACTGTCTAAGTGACAGAGAAGGTGCACTCTCCTGGGGTGGAACAGGCATGTGGGGAAAGAGGGTCTGTGCGCAGTGAGTGTGGGAGATTCCTGGGAGAGCTTCTTCCTGTTGAATGTGTATGTAATTGTCTTCCCTGTAACCTCAGCCTGAGTTTAGATTCCTTGCCTTGAGGTGGAGCTCGGTCCCAGCTCGGGGGTGACCTACTGTTGAGCTGATGAACAGCGTGGTCTAAGGCTGGGAGGTTCGTGGAAGGCTTGCACTTGGTTGGTGTTTTCTACAGCAGATAAAAGATAAGTAATCTGAATTATGTTTATCACATTTGACATGACTGTGCTATTTTGTATCATGTTTTCCGCTGTGTGAATGAATTAATGATAAATGCTATGGAATGATTAATTATAGCAGTACCCATGTATTTTACTCTGTGTTTGAGTGTGTTTAATTATGTTAAAAGAATTTGCTTATGATTTTAGTACGAATTATGTAATATTTCATGTATAAAGGTAAACTAAGAGTGATTGGAAACCTCGGTAGTGAATGGGTACACTACAAATTGGTATCAGAGCAAATAGGTACACTACAAATTGGTATCAGAGCAAATAGGTACACTACAAATATAGCTTAAACTAATCTTGGTAGAATAGGAAGCATGCATTGTCTTTGTTGTTTATTAAATTGCAGAACTCATTAAAGGGCCTAAAGATCAAGTTCAGCCTGGACCGAGCAAGGACGAGATTTAGAAAAAAGGTACATCATGCTTTCTTCCTCTTTTTCCTTTGACTAGTTTAGCTACATTTAAAGGAATGTCAGTGTTCAATGTTAGCATTTTTCTGGCTTGGTCATAGGGGTCTAGGATCCAAGAGGACATTCACCTATCCGTAGGGGAATTTTCCTGCAACAGAAATTGGTGACTCCATTGGGGATCGAAGCTTTCAGTTTCGGTTTCTTTCCTTGGTTTTTTCTTATCTTTTTCTCGTCTTCAGATCTTGCTCGTTGTATTTTTCTCTTTTATACATTTGTTGTCAGTCCTGAAGTCATCTCACACAGACTGATGATCAAGCCTTCCTGAGTTTTTATTTTCTGGGTTGATTCTTGTTCATTCTCATAAAACTGCACCCTTCTTCCTTTACATCCAGAGCATTGATTTCAGTATCGACGCTCCCCTGTAGTGATTTAGGGAGTGTTGTAGCGCTCTAGTGTTGATAAAACCAGAGCGTCGATTCTTCTCTTTTTTGAAAAATTGTTGGATACTTGTGTTGGGTGTAATTTTTGGTTTCTTCTTTTGCTCAGGACTTGTTCTGTCATCTTGTGTCTTCTATAAATCCTACAACCTGTTTATTTTTAAGACTTTTTGATCTTTGTTTGGATTTTTTAAAGTTTTTTCCTTGTTTTGAAATCACTCTTTCTCTTTGAGATTTTGAGTTCATTTTTGATACTTTCTCTTTCATCTGATTGTTTGAAGGTTAATACAAGGAAACTTAGAGATCTTTGTACTGTTTTAATTGGTGTTTGATATTTGTATCTTTCCAAGCAAATTTCTTAAGTTAGTTTTGTTATTTTGGCTTTCTTTTTAAAAAGTTTGGAATTGTTTTTTCTTCTTATTTTATTGTTGTGAGAGTGTTCTTTTTGTTTGTATGATGCTTGCTTCCAATTGTCTAAAACTGCAATAGTGAAACCTTTTTTGGCATAAGATGCATTAGTTTAAATCAATTCATATCCATATTCAAACGAAAATATACCTTTTTATGATTGGTTTTTGGATACAAGTTCTGAATAGTTTAGCATTGAATTGGATTCTTGTTGAAAACAATTGCATGAAATTTCTACATTTTTGTGTTTGATAGTGAAAGAAAACTCTTCTCCTTCCTATAAATAGAAGTTCATTGAAAGAAACCTTTTCTTATCATTTTTATTTTACTTCTTTTGGATTCGAGTCGTAACATCATCAGTTTCACTCTCATTCACCTCTGAGTAAAGAACAACCACTAAAATCAACGCTAATTAAATTCAATCTAGAAACTTTTTCTTTTTAGATTCTTCCACCAACATTAGACTAGGATTAGCTCTTTGGATTAGATTGTGAGTACAACTCTCCAAAGCATTCAAAACAAACTTAGCATATTGTGATAGGGAGAGTAAATCCAATTTTCGTATAAGCATAGTTGGGATCCCCCTCTCACACATGGGTTATGCATGAGGTTGCGTTCGAGAGAGCCACAAAGATTATTCCTTCGAGGTTTAACCATTCATAGTAGTAAGATCGTATATTGGGGGTTCTTCTTGAGGTCCAACTATCTTCAATTGGTCTCGGTGCTTTGTTAATTTTGAATCCGTTCGAGGTCCTCTGGAGTTCTACCAGTCCACTTGTCCTCAGTTCTCTTGAAGGATTTCGAACTTGTTATCCTGCCCATACGTTCAGAATGTATTGTCGAATGTACCCACCCAAAGGCTGACTATGAGTTGGCTTCCTTAGTAACCATAATATTTAGGGTCCTCACATAAGGTGATGGTGAAGGGAAGTCTTTGTTGTACCTGGAACAGACGTTGATCAAGCTCACTCGGGCTCCTTGGAGGGTAAATCCACGATTATTGTGTGGAAGCTTGCACCAAGGCATAAGTTTGTTAAGCATGTCACCAACGTAATTTTTCCACCTACTCATATCCTATCCCATTCTCAATTTGATCACGCGATGTTGGATTTCATCACCAACTAGTACGGTCATTGAGAGAAGGTTTTGTTTTCTTGTTGGTTCTTCTAGAATTTTTAGCGTGTGTTGTTGGTTTATTTAATATTTTTTCAAGATTGAGACTGTAGAAAATAAAGGTATTCATAGATCACGTAGGATGCAAGGGTTGCCTCCGAAAGGCTACAAACCCTTAGCTCCTAATTCACCTAAATACATTTACCATGAAGAGGTAGAAAATTACTCTGACGCTGGTAGCGTTGCTACTCCTTTGTTAGAAAATCCTGAAAGTGCCTTGGTTACGGTTGAGGATTCCATTCCTCATACTATCCCCATGTCAGAATCTCCTCTTGAACCACTTATTGTTTGATTGGACTCATTCGATAACGTAATAGAAGAGGAAGTTCAACATTTTTCGTTGAGGCCATGTACCGAAACACAGATGGAAGACACACAACATGATTATGATGACTACATAACTCCTATCCGGTTTGTTGGCATGGTAAATCCACAACAGACACATGTTTGGTCCATATGGAGGACTCCATCAAGACGTGATCTTTATGAACAATTTAAATTTAGTTGACCACCTCTTGATCTTCATGACCCTCTTGCCTCTATTGCTGCTGAGGCAAGACCGTTCGGTCAGACTATTGATCATCCCATCAAATAAGTAGTCGATCATGTTGCTACGTCAACACAAAACCAACACACCTAATCATGCACAAGGTACTTCGGATGTTACTCCCACCACTACACCTTTTTACACCACATCTCCCTATGTTCCAAAAAATCCTGTTGGAACACATTTACATCAGAGAATGCAAACCCTTTCCATACACACACAATAAACTACGGGAAAAATCCTGACTGGGGGGAAACCATCATCTAGTGGGCATGTCCCTCCTGGGGGACAACCACCCTTTCACATACCTGCTGGGAGACAACCCCCTTTTATTGGTCAAACCACAATTGTCACACAACCTATGGCAGGGGGCAACCCCCTTTTGCCGAAAAACATTCACAACCTTGGGGAGTACCTCAAGGAGGTATATTTAATCAACATTACCAAGGGGGGGAATCATACCATAACCCACAAGGAGGAGTACCAAATCCTGTTCCTTCCGGATTGTATTTTGGACAACCTTATCTGGGTGTCCCAAATCCCACCTGGGATCCTCAAGGACAACAAACTTATCCTCCCCAAGGGTCAAATGTTTACCCTACACAGAGACAAAATGTTTAACCTCCTCAAAAAAAAACTATTTATCCCCCACAACCTAATCAACCAACTTGTACTCCCCAGAATCAACCGAGTTTCCCTCCACTCATGAACGTTCCTCAACAACAATCGAATCCTGCCTATACTAGTCAACAACAACCATATATGGGAGGGCCTACCAGATACAATTATCCACCTCAACCAGTTTATGGCCCCACTGGTGTCCCTATGCCGCATCATTATCACCCTCAGGTTAACCGACAATTACCATTCCTCGCCACACTGGATCTACCAAATTTGTATCGGTTGACAAATGATCTCGTATTACATTTTCCTTTCTGGCCGGTAATTCCTGTTAAATTACCTTCTGACATCCCCAAATTTGATGGTAAACCTGGGGAAGACCCGAACAAACATGTTATGACATTCCATCTATGGTGTTCATCAAACTCATTGATGGATGATTCTATACGTTTGCGTCTTTTCCAGCACACACTCACGGGCTCCACAACCAAATGGTACATTGAACTTGAACGTGGTACCTTTCAAGACTTCAACTCCTTAGCTATGGATTTTCTCACTCATTTTAAATTACCCATCCGTTACGAGATAGATATTGAACTCTTAACCTCACTTCGTCAAACAAACTCCATCCATATCTCTTATCACATTCATGAGTGGAGACGACGACGAAGTTTGATTAAAGAGACCATTCCTGACTAGTTATTGGCCGAATGGTTTACTAAATCTATTTTACCCCCAATTGGTTGTGACGTTGCCATGGGTGGTGTGGTCACTGAGGAAGAAGCCATTGCTCGAGCTCAGTATTTAGATTTGGTTTAATCCTAATCTCGTACATTATATGAGTTGATACCAAATGTTCCTTGTACTTCTACCGATCCATCCAAACCTTCATCCATGACACATGCAAATGGAGTCATCGGTACCGTCAAAACCAAATCTTCATCACAGTCGACCGAAACGGATAATTTCTTTGTTTCTTCACCCGTCACGAGTTCGACTTCTCTCTCCTCTACCTCCCCCCTGACTCAAATCTCTGAGGTGAATGCAGTCCAATCTGCCTCTTCGCAACAATCTGGGGGCAAGAAGAAAACAAAAAATTAACCCAAAAAGAATAATAATAATAATGAAAATAAAAAAAAACAAACTCCACCACATGTTCCTGAAAAGAAACCACAACAAAAACCAAAATTCCTATGTCTCATTTGTGGTGATGATCATTACACCCAACACTGTCCTCATCGCGACGAAGTTGCAAAAAATTTCAAAGGGAATTCCCAACCCGTTGTGTTAACACAACCTTTTCCTCAACAACAATCCATGGTTGCTCAAGCCCTTGCCCATCTAGCAGGGGGAAATCCCATCCATCCTCCTAGTGAGGAAGCCTCGTCGAGTGTTGATATTTATATTTTCAAAGGGATCGATTTAACCACTTGCACCACAATGTATGACACATCGGCTAAACCTGATAAAGAGAAAGTCACTAACGGTACCCCACTAGATCCATCTCCTGCCTCCATTAGTCCTTCGTCTAGGTCACTTCAAATTAAGAAACCCACTTTTGACTCTATTTTACGCCCTCCCAAGAGAACTATTCACAAATCAACTTTTAATCCTAGTTCACGTGCTGCCAAAAACTACAACATTGTTGAAGATTTGGCTCAAGCACCATGTGCTATGTCCTCTCTTGAAGTTATACAACATTTTCTGAGTCAACGTAGAATGCTCTTGGCTGCCATTGGTGCAATTGATCCTTAGTAATCAAATAATATCATGTTTAACCTTGATAACTTCAAGTCAGGACTTTCTCACCAGCTTGTTTTTCAAATTGATGTGGTTGTTCATAACCAGCACATTCACCGCACCATACTGGATAAGGGAGATTCAACTTGTCTCATGTCGTTAGCATGTTGGAAATGATTAAAATCATCCGCACTTAACCAATCCCCTACCATGTTACAAGCATTTTATGGGAGAGGTTTTTGTCCTCACGGAATCTTATAGTCCTTAGTTGTTCAGTTGGGAGGAAAGACTGTCTTTGTCGATGTAGAGGTAGTCGATGCTCCCCTTGATTACAACTTGTTGTTAGGAAGAAGTTTGTTTTATTCCATGACTGTCATCGCTTCATCGGTGTTTCGATGTGTACAATTCCCCTATCAAGGTAAAATTGTCACTATCGACTAGTTAGATTACTACACCCCCTATGCTCGCACTCCCTCCACCAACAATATTCCTTTCTTGGGAGATAGTAAGATAACTTATGAAAGTTTTGGTGTAGGTATTTTAAAATATTCTTCCTTTATGGGTACTTTCCCTGAACCACTTCCTCCCACCACACAACACATTTCCACGATCAATATGATCTTGACTATGGCATATCAATATTTTGAATAATCTTATCCTTGGGTTGTGCCTAGTCCTTTGGAATTCGATGCACTAGGTGATGCTATGCCACTTAGTCCTGTTGAGGCTTCATACGATGCTATCCAATCCGCCTCCCCCTCTTTGGATGACCAACATATTTTACACTTATTCGTTGCCATCTTGGTTGGATTCCTTATCCTTTTCTTTCGACTACATCCTACGGTTTTTTCCATCGGACGAATCCATTATGGGAATGCTTAGTATTGATGAGGTACATTTGGATGAAAACCATCATCGATCATCTTTTCTTCCTAGTCTAGATGAAATTCAAGAAGATATACACTCTATCTTCCTCCCTGATGTTGTCTATTCTCCCCAATATCCTATAATTACCCAAGATACTACTTACAAGGGGAATTTAGGCAACATCTCTTCTACCATCACTATCGATATTTCAATCAAAGAAGGTATATCATGGAAAATGTTCATCTCAGTGCTAATTGTTTGCCCGAGGAAGTGGAATCCTACACCACTTTATTTAAATAATTATGCAATGTCTTCGCTTGGAGCTACGAGGAAATGTCAGGGATTTATCCATTGATCGTTGTGCATGAGATAAAAACTTACCCAGGCACTAAACCTATACGACAAAAACTTCACCCGGTTCATCCTTAGAAAACCATGGCCATAAAGGCAGAAGTTGAAAAACTGTTGAAATCTAGCTTTATCTATCCTATCCCCTTGACGTAATGGGTTTCTAACTTCGTTCTGGTTGCTAAAAAACAAGGAACCATTCATTTTTGTGTTGATTATAGGGATCTCAACAAGGCTTGTCCAAAATACAATTACCCTACACCATTTATCGACCAAATCATTGATAATTGCACCAACAACGTTATATTTTCTTTCATGGATGGATTTTCAGGATATAACTAGATTGATATTCTTCTAGTTGATCAACATAAGACATCCTTCATCTACCCTTGGTGGACATTCTCTTATTGGAAGATACCTTTTGGACTTAAAAATGCTGGTGCTACTTTCCAGCGGGCCATGTCGTATGCCTTCCACGATATGAAATAGATTGTGTAGCCTTACCTTGATGATTTACTCGCTCATTCATCCACTTGACAAGACCATATTAGTCATTTATGGACGATTTTTATTTGATGTCGGTTTTACCATATCCGTTTGAACCCTCACAAGTGTATCTTCGTTGTCGAATCAGGTTGACTCCTCAAATTCATCGTCTCCAAATATGGGATTAGGGTGGATCCCTTGAAATTCAAAGCTATTCTTGCTTTACCTCCTCCCAACAATCTAACCCGACTACAAATTTTGGAAGGGAAAGAAAACTTTCTTCACTGTTTCATATGAAATTACGCCGAACTCACTAAAGGATTTATGAGATTGTTGCACAAAGACACTCCTTTCATCTGGGATGACACTGCTCAATTCTCTTTTGATGATCTTAAACATGCATTAACCCACACACCTCTCTTGCATCCTCTAAATTATGATCAAGACTATATCCTTTATTTGGCTGCCTCTACTTCCACTATTGCGATGGTGTTAGTTCAAGAGGACCTTAACAACGACGAACATGTGATCTGCTATGTGAGCAAGAGTCTATCTAGTCTCGAGATCCAATATCCACACATTGAAAATTTGGCTTTGGCAGCCATCATTATTGTCCATAGGTTTCGCCATTACATCCTGTTACGCATTACCACGGTCATTGCAGACTCAAACCCCATCTACCATATCCTTACAAGTCAAGTCCTTGGGGGGGAATATTCCAAATAGATCGTTATTATTCAAGAATTCGATCTCGAGTTTTCCAAATCAAAAGATAAAAAGTCGTTGGTTTTTGCGGAACTTATCTACGATCTTCCCCGTGCTGATGAAGATACTGATCCCATTGATTCTCTTCATGATGAATCTTTGTTCCTCATTAGCACGTCAAACCCTTGGTATGGATATATTCTTCTCTATCTTCAAACCCAACGTTTCCAGCACGATAGCTCCCATGAAGAACGTCGTCGTATTCGCCACCATTATAAACGCTACCTTATCATCAGAGACACTTTGTATTGTCATGGTATTGATACTGTCTTACGACATTTTTTAACCCACGATGAGGCTGAACGCGTTTTGAATGATTGTCACCTTGGAGCTTGTGGTGGTCACCTTTATGGGATGGATACAGCCCAGAAAATATTACGTGCCGGTTATTTTTGGCCCTCCATCTTGAAAGATTGTATTGAGGTTGTCAAACGATCCCCACCCTGTCAAGTTTTTCACAAAAAGGCACACACCCACCCTGCTTTGTTGCATCCCATTGTTGCCATCGACCCCTTTTCCAAATGGGGAATTGATTTTATGCAATGTAAGCCTACCTTATCCAGGGGGCACGATTATATCATCATTGTCGTTGATTATTTCACTAAATGGGATGAGGCTATGCCTACATTTCTTAACGATGTTCGTACTGCAACTCTCTTCATTTTTAACGACATCATCGCTTGCTTTAGTGTCCCACAATCCATTGTCACAGATCATGGCTCACATTTTCAAAACCATATGATGAGTGAGTTTCATGACAAGTTGGGTTTTTTCCATGAGAACTCATCCCCCTACTATCCTCAAGCAAACAGATAAGTTGAAGATCTCAACAAAGTCCTTAAGACCATGATTCAACGCATGGTGGGGACAAACAAAACTTCTTGGCACTTGCAAGTTTTCTCCTCCCTCTGGGCTTACCGCACCTCATTGAAAACTGCAACTGGATTCACCCCATTCTAGTTGGTATATTGTGTCGAATTAGTGTTACCAATCAAGTGTGAGATCCATTCATTGAAACTCACCGTATAAATCCTACCTCATATCTTTGCTCAATAGGAACGATTACTATATTTAACTAGGTTGGATGAAACACGTCGCGATGTTGCTCTCGTCAACGATACATATAAAAAATGAATGAATATTCAATATGACAAATCCAGCCAACCTCATACTTTTGCAGAAGGATACCTAGTCCTCGTTTATGACCAGGCTCATGATAAGCTAGGGAAAGGAAAGTTATAACCTCTGTGGCATGGACCCTATATCATAAAATGTGTATTACATAGAGGTTCCTACAAGCTAGTTCACTACGATGGAATATCTCTCTGTGATCCCCGAAACGGGATTTACCTCAAGAAGTATTATGCATAGAACATCTGGGATGTGTGATTTGTACACTATTGTACTATATTTTTTGATTTGGTGTGTCTTTTCTCTTGCGTATACGAGTTTTTTTAGCCGCTTATACTTTGTCTTGTGATTTTGTGCACAGATGACATCTCCCTTTCCCATATTTGTCGGTTTTGCAGATGGAGATAGTCGACACACCTAGAACATTGCTTATGCATCTTGGGTCATTTACCACTCTGATGAGTTGGTGAGTTCAAGAGGCATTTTCCTAGGATCAACAACCAATAATGTGGCAGAATATCACGTTGTCATTGGACTTTTAACTGAGGCCTCATCTCTAGGTATATATCATCTGGTCATCAACCTAGATTCTCAACTCGTGGTTTGTCAGCTTAATCGAGTTTACGTTGTTCACAACCCTGTCTTATTGTGTCTCCACCTAAGATTTCATTGTACCATAAGTGATCTTGCTGTGTCTAGGTGTTAACGGCTTTGTGTCTGGTAGGACTTCCCCAGGGTAGGGTGCTTAGTAAGGTGATGCTGGTGTATCTGTTCCTAGGTTATCCTCTCCTGATGCTGCTGATAGTTATAATGGTAGCTCTAACTAGGTGCTCTGCTGCTGTCTCTGGTACTGGATATGCTAGTGGATATGGCTCTATATACAATACAGGCTCTACAACTGGTGATGCTTCAACGTGTGCTTCAACTGGCTCTTCTCTAGCTGCTTCCTCTACTGCTTCTTAATCTACGGGATCCATTGAGTCAACAGCTTAATCGACTGGATCTGCTGCTGGATATCAAAATGGAGGATGTACTGTATCTCGATCTGAATCTATAGGATATGGAACGGGGGATTCGAAAACTCAATCAATTGGATCAACGGCGAATCACTTGCACATGGGATCTGTAACTCGCTATGAATCTGCACCTGAACCCGGATCTGCTACTATTGGCTGGCACTCGATCTCGAAATGAAATAGGTTCCACCTTATGAATGAGGGGCTCCACCTTTAGGGATTTGGGCGCTATGAGCGCTTATCTACGCCGATTTCTTATATACGAGAATTCACGGCCCATCAGTCAAATAAAAGATGGATGGAATATTATCGTTAATAAAGATGCTATTCACCCAAATTCAGGTCCTTACTGAAAGGCATGTTTGAATTTACACAATACAGACACATACCAAGAGAACTCAACATAACATCAGATTCGCTTGCAAATTATATTTTGGATCGGTATCTCACACATAGATGAATAAAAGGAAAATGAATCACATGTATATTAAAAAGATCACACAAGATAAAATGTAACATCATTGGCACCACAAAACTCACATATATGTATATAAAATGCATGATAGCAAATGTTTGTTTACATCAAAAAGTACATAATAGGGAAAAATATGGGACCTCATGCCCATGATATCATCATGTAAAGACTACAAAACATATGGAGGATCCTAGTCCTCTTGCACCACATTGTGCTCTGAGAAGCACACCACTGCACGGGCCACTCATAGGAGCAAGTGGTTCAAACTCTCAGGAACCCCTACTATATGCCTCTGCAGATGAAGAGGTATGTCTCGCCTCCTTAGAGGAGGGGCACCCATATTCAGACCTCGGAGGTTCCTCTCGACCTCCCGAAGTCCCCCCACTGCCACCTCATGCTCCACGACTATATACACGTCTCCACAATGCCCTAGTTCCAACATCTCTATCAGACGTTATGCGCCTCTTTCTGCATGATGAAACAAAACATCTGTTAAAATCCCTCTTTGTACACATAAAAATAATATAAAATAAAAAATAAAAAATACATGACAAGGTTTGGTTTTGTACCTGACACATCCCAATCAATGCCCTCCGAGAGCACTAATTCCACACTGCCCTAGAAATCCAATCCGGCATATGGAAAGTCCTCAATAACAATCAACTTCCTTCTCCACCAAGTGAAGAAGTCAACTATGAACTTGAATGTTGAGGCCTTGTTCCCCAATCTTGGGGAAACGCTAGTCCATATTTCCATATGTGGCTCGGTCGCCGGTCATTCTATCAGTGCAATTTGTGGTTGCATCTGGGGTATTCGCTCCAAAAAGAACAAAACCAAGAAAGAGTCATATCCAAACTACTTCTACCTTCCAATCCTACACTTTGCGATCTATTCCTTCACGTTACGAAGGGACCCCACACTCTAGTTAAATAATCTGGGCTCCAGACATTGTAGAGTGTATGAAATTTGAGATTTTGAATCTAGGTGAGCACTTGTTCTACCTTCCAAGTTGGTAATGGAAAATAGAATCGATCTCAGTTCCAAATACCTCACGTCCTTGATCATGATTCATCCCCTGACTAATCAAGATCCTGGAATACAGTGGTCAGCCACATATACCTCGATAGGATGAGGAGTTGCCCAATGCCCAGAAAAAAGGATAGGAGCCCCTGTCCTTGAGAGGCCGGTCAAAAAATACACATCGTAGAGCTCAATTTTGAGAAATTTTGGTCCAATATGAAATGATTGTTTGACATCATCCCATAATCCAATCAGGTACTCAAGTAACAAAACCTCTTTCTTCATTTTTTGTAGTTTGAAATACTTGAGGAGACCACATTTTCTCAAAGAAGCCTTTGCTTGAGGGTTTTGCAATGTGGTCATATCATCGAACTCATCTTCATGTTCCTTCCATTCAATCATGGCTATGATCCATGCAAACTGCAAAAACAACCATTTAAATTCCTTTAGTCAACCTCTTATAGAAAAAAATTGGGTATTTTTAGCCTAAAAAGAAACATTTTTTTTTGGTTATGCGTCGACGCTCCCCTAAGCCTATTCACAAAGCGCTAGTGCTCCCTAGGTACATGCACCAGGGTGCCAAAAACTTGATTGATTCTCCCCTCACCCCTTTGAGGGAGCATTGATCCAATTCGGTGCCTGGGGCTTCCTAAGGAGCCCAGAACACCCTAAGAACTAGCTAAAATACAATTTTAAACCATGAGAAATGATTGAAATGGTAAGGTGACAAACCTGGTCCAGATAGAATCAGAAATGATCGATCACAGCTCCCTCACTTGTAGCTTTAAAATCGCCCTCCAAAGGTTGAAAATTCTAAAGATGAAGAAATTGGTGAAAATGAAATGGTAAATGAAATTCTAACCCTATTTCAGTTTTATAGGGTTTTTTTTTCTAATATAAAGTTTATTTTGGGTTTTTAAATATTTTTTGAGGAGTCACTAATACCTTGGATGCAGAATTGTCTATATTTGTAGGCCTGGATGCAGAATTGTCTATATTTGCAGGCTTGGAAGCAGTATCTTTTTCGACAAACCTTGTAACACTGACGAGCACAGTCTTTGTTATTTCTCGCACTAAAAAAAAAACATGAGAATGCAACCGAGTAGACTTTTATCACTTTTTCGTACTCATAAAGGTTACACAAAAAAGGAAACCCCCAGAGTTTCCTTTAATCTCTTTTCAGACTCTCTAAACATGAAAATATTGTCGAGTGATCTTGCTTCCTTTCACACTCATTTAAAAGGTTTTGAAAGGGCATCTCCTGAGTAGCAGTTTATCTCTTTTTCGGACCTGAGAGACTAAATTTACGAAAAAGGACAACCCTGGAGTTATCTTTAAGTTTTTTTTCAGGCTCTCTAAACATGAAAGACCACTGAGTTTTCCTTCTCTGGACTTGTTAAAATCACACATTAAAGGGACCATATGGCACTAAACCCTTACTTATTCTAGTTCTTTAAACAAAGGAAGAGGGACTTACCGAAGGTGAGTTATACCAAGCATGTGTTATCCTCCTCGATCTCGTAAAAACAAAAAGAGGTACTCGTCTATCTGGATGGGGGAAAAATTGAAGGAAGCAAGAATATTTTAGAATTGTCACAAGTCACTCTTGCAGTCGCCCTTGAACATGACACATTGTTTCTACCTACATCTTGAACACTTGGATAACCTGCTAAACCTCTGCATTGAACCAATCCTCTGATTTTTTTCACTCCTTTGGGTCACCCAATGACTGTCACAGTATCCACTGCATTATGTTTTGGTACATGTTACATTTATGCTGCCAAGTCATGTTGTGCCTCACTATTCAAGGGAAGTATCCACCTCGAGAGTCAACCATCACAAATTTCCAGTTTCAATACTTGTGTCAGTCCATACTCATTTGATTCACCATCTTACATCTCTATGCCAGTTTTGTGTCAATGATGGGGGATACATCAAGGCCCTCCTTCGACAAGTATTTTCCTATCGAATTCAACACATCATCCAGGAATTTGACTTAGAAACCAATTAGTACCTTGGGACCTACATGCCTCAATGGAAGGCCTCCTCGCCTCCGACAGTGGGTTTACATCATTGAACTCTAATCGGATGACTCAACAAATGTTCGACTTCAACTCATTTATTCACATTCATTGGATTGTACTAGGGTACCTTGGAAGTCATTGACATCACTGGTGATTTCCCTCGAACTTGTTAACAGTTTACCTCATTGAATGGTAATCAAGTGGTTTCTACCATGTTCAACATCAAAAAACTTATTCACATGGCTATATTCATACTACATCGAGATTCGGACGAAGACCCTGGGTTGAGATTTCACTTTGTTATCTGCTTTCCTAGGCTGCGAAGGAGATATTTGATCATACTGATATACTATCACATAGATCCACTTTGTATTGGTCCATGGCTATGTCTTATCATCTCATAGATCCATTGTGTATTTCTCATGGTTATGATTAGTTCATGTCATGGAGGTATAGATCCACATTGTATCTTTGGTGGCTATACCCTTAAATCATTATCATTATGGATCCACAGTGTATTTATTGGTGACCATACCTTAAGTCCTTTGTCACTCAAGCATAGGTATGCCTTCCATGGGTTTGAAACATATGATAACATTTGTTTGATGGTTGTTTGTAGATTCTACCATGTTCTCTGACTCCATTAACTTACTTCGAAAATATACAAAGTGCTTTAGTCATCAACTTATGTCTTTTGACTTTGCACTTTCAAGGGAAATCTGTTACACATCAAAATTCCTCACTTCGACAGTGTCCCATTATCGTTATCGCAAGTGTCGCACTTTTGTTGCAAGTGTCACAAACATCGCATTTTCGTCCTACATGTGTCGCATTGTGGATGACACCATAAGAACACTTGATACACCCTCTAAGACATGTTAGAAAAGGAAAAAACATCATTTGGAAAGCTTACACATTATTTTTTCTTGGGAAATTATTATATTAAACAAATTTTTGGAAATCATCACTCCCCTGCTCACTTGCAGGGACCGCTAACACTCCTTGTACACTTATCAAGGATCACTATAGCACTCTTTTTCTATCTTTGAGGGAGCATCGATTGGTTGATAGATTCTTGGGAATAAATCCCCCTTATCTCTAAGGAAAGATAGAAAGGATCCAAGTTGGTTTGGATCGAATCCAAGATTTAGGTTGTATCTAAGGGAGATACCACAACTAATGGAGTCATATCCTCAACTTATTCCAAAGATAAATAAGGTGGTTGAGCCTCCCAAAGCCTATAAAAGGAGGCATTCTCATGGTGAAAAGGAGGATAATATCAGTGAAAAGTATTGTCATTTTGATCGTGGATCTTTCGAGCAAGGGGTTGGACAAGGAGGACTTGGTGAGGTTGTTGCATCTACATCTACAGATTGTAAGTACCTTGTTATGTTCTCATTAATATATTCTTGGCCTTTTTCCTTCAAGCTTGTGTATGATTTCATAGGCTTGTCTATTCTTGATAAATCTAGCTTAAACTAATCTTGGTAGAATAGGAATCATGCATTGTATTTGTTGTCTATTAAATTGAAGAACTTATTAAAGGGCCCAAAGATCAAGTTCATCCTGGACCGAGCAAGGACAAGCTTCAGAAAAAGGTACATCATGCTCTCTTCCTCTTTTTCCTTTGACTAGTTTAGCTACATTCAAAGGAATGTCAGTGTTCAATGTTATCATTTTTTTGTCTTGGTCATATGGGTCTAGGATCCAAGAGGACATTTACATGTCCACAGGGGAATTTTCCTACAACACACATAATTCATCACGACATTTGAACATTTGTCTATCTGTACCGAGGCCTTATCTAACGATATTTACCTTGAATGTTTTATCAGTGGTCTAAAAGAAGCTATAAAGGCTCGTGTGAACATGCATCATCCCAATACCTAGTTGCAGGCATGTCAATTAGCTAGGGAAGTAGAGACCATCCTCCAGGCACCCTTTACCACCTATCCTTTCCCAGGGGTTACCCCTTCTTTGACCCAAAATTTGAAGGTCCAAAAGGTCTCTCCCGCCGAAATGGTGGAATGTAACACCCCCAACCACCCAGGATGGGCCATGCTACTCCTTAACCTATTCTGTTAATGTTCTAATACCATATTGTGACATATCGAGCCACCCACTAGGTAATGTCACTGAAACAATTCTTTCTCTGATACCATATTGTTAGAAATTCTACTTAAATTGGTCTGACACAACTCTGTCATTAATTAAAAAAACATATAGAAACTCTACAATGCATAATTCCGTACATTTTCTTAACATATTTATACATAATTCATGACAAAATTATACATACAACATAAATAACATAGTCCCATGACAACAATTGCATAAATATAATTGAAAACATTATTTAACACACAACTGGAACTTATCGTTTGAAATAAAAGACACCAACTGTGGGCAAACATTCCACGTTCCTCCCAGCCTTAGACCGCATTGTTCATAAATATCAACAGTGGGTCACCCTCAACCTTGGGCTAAACTCCACTTGGGAAAGGGTTCCCAACCAGGCTAAAGTATCTCATTCTACAGGAAATAGATCCTAGGTAGCTCATATACAGGTGACTCAATTGTTGGAATGTCTGTCACAGATGCCAATTCGGACTGACAACCTACAGCCTCTCATTCCCCACATGCATGTCCCATCCTAGGAAGTGTGCCCCTTCTCTGGTCAATAGTACTTCAGTTTCCCCACTTCCTTTCTATGGCTTCAACAACAGGATGGAAAGGAAGTCTTAGATCCTTTTCGCTACAGTTTGACACCTCGAGAAATACTTTCGATCCATTCTCTCACCTAGATAAAATGCAATCTTCTACGGGCCTGATAACCCGCCTCTTCAATTCAACATTCCACGGCCATGTCAACCCGTCTCTTCAATTTATCTCTCCAATCTAATTCATACACAGGTATCTCTAACATTGTTGAACATACTGATCATAGTAATCATCAGGCTTATTACAACTACTAACTGATTCACTGACTGAATAGTTTTTGACAGAACTATCTGTTCGATCGCAGAACAATCGACTTACTTACTCTTTTCCATGGTCTTCGTGCCCCCAGATTCTTCCCTACCAAAATGGAATAAGTTTGAATCCTTTTACTGCATGTTCCCAACTCAACACCTATCAGGTTGAGAACTGCCTTCTGTCAACAACATGTCCCCAACTCGACACTTGTCATGTTCAGAACTGCTTTTATCCACTTTTCCCCTCCCGAGGACTTAGGATATAATATTATATCCTTACTTTACACCTTTTAAGAAATATTAATAAAATATTCCATTTTGGCTTTAATCCCCTTTAACCCAACCCCCTTGACCTCATCTAGTGGAGTTTAAGCCCCTTGAACTATTTTACGTGGTTGGTCTACCACATGGATGTATTTTCTTTAATTTGCAGGTGATTACATTTACATCTCAGTACATAAGTACTGATCTTTTACATACATGCTCACTAGCCTCAAAATACACAATTCACGCTCTTAAAACTAGTGCAGGCAGAACTTTTGAGATACGCACACTCTTTACTCAGTGTGCCAACCTCGCACCCTTTCATAGGTGCACATTACATCATGAATTATATACAAAATGGTTCTTCTACCCTTCAAAAACCTGCGCACTAAATCAGTGCGCGTTAAATTGAGGTTTGTGTGCCTTTTTTATTTAGCGCCCAATCCTTTCACACTAATACTTGTGCGCGTTGCATTCTTTAAGTTGTTTCAATTTTAGTGTGCTTTGCCTGTGTACCTACATAGATGCGCGCCAAGACATAAAACTACGTGTTGTATAGTTTTACCATTGTGCATACTCTTTTGATGTGAGTTCCTCGTGCACTTAACTTAATGCGTGCATAACCAAACCCATAGACTTGTTACTTGAGCTCACCAGCTTATAATTGATGTACAATTACATTTATATTTTCACTTGGAGATCTTCCTAGGGATGTTACAATCCCTTCTCCCTTATTTATTTACTGTCCTTGGTGCAATATATACACATGAAGATTCAAAATTTTAAAATTTTTCAAAAAGATGTGGGTATTCTACTCGCATAGCATCCTCATGTTCCCAAGTCGCATCCTTAGGACCATACCAGGTCCATTTGACCTTTATATCCCTATGGATTGATTCTAGAGCTGCTTGATCTTCTGATCCAATATGCGCACATGATGCACTTGAAAACCACCTTCTAGTTCCACATGAATCGCATTCCAATAAATAACATGATTAGTATCATGTATATATATTTTAAGAAAGGAAACATGAATACATTATGAGTATGCATTGATTCACGCAAGGCAAGCATATATTTCCCAGGTCTAATCCTTTCCAAGATTTTAAATGGCCCACAAAACCACGCTGCCAACTTTGAACACTTTCCCAACTTAAGGGAGCTTCTATTGGCCTTTACTTTCAGAAACACATGATCACCCACATTAAATTCCCCATGAGTTCTGCCTTTATCAACATAAATTTTCTACCTATCTTGCGCAACCTTTAAATTCTGTTTAATTTTTATTATCTACTCTTCCATTTCTCTGAGTAGTTCTAGCCCAACTACTACGCGGTCTGTTGGGTTTTCCCAACTAACTGGTGCGTTGCATTTTACCATAGAGTGCCTCAAATGGGCTCATCTTCAGGGATGCTTGGTTCCCATTGTTGTAGGCAAACTCTACCAAGTGTAGATAATCCTCCCATTTGGACGGTTTATCCATGACATACATCCTTAACATGTCTTCAATTACTTGATTCACCCTTTCTGTTTTTTCATCTGACTCTGGGTGATAAGTTGTGCTAAAATGAAGATTTCTTCCAAATCCATTGAACAATCCTTGCCAAAATTTTGAAGTAAATTTTGGATCTCTGTCAGACACAATTGTCTTGGGAATTCCATGTAATCGAGCTATTTATCTTAGATATATATCAACTATGTTATCTGCCTTGTGAGTAAGTTTTACTAGAATAAAATGGGCAGCTTTGGTAAGCTTGCCCACTACCACCATGATAGAATCATGCTGCTTGTTAGTTCTAGGTAGCTTAGTGATAAAATCCATTGTAACCACATCCTACTTACACTCTGGAATGGGTAATGGTTGTAGCGGACTAGTTGGACGTCTATGCTCAGCCTTGAACTTCTGACATGCCAAACACTTGGCAATAAACTCAACAACTTCTTTTTTCATGCCTCACCAATAATATTGGCTCTTGATAGCTGCAATAGTTTTCTGGTAATCTGGGTGTCCAACATAAAGTACATTATGCATTTCTCCAAATATTAGATTCTTCAATTCCCAATAATTTGGCACATAAGTTCTACCTTTGTATCTAAGAATTTCATCCTCTTCCAGCTTATATTCTTCAACTTTTTTTTGTAAGCTTCCTTGCTAAAGTTTTTCCCTTAACTCCATGTATTTTTTATCTGATTTATCAGCTTCTAGAATTCTACCTTTCAAATATGATTGACACATGCTAATGCCTGTAGAATGAATCTCATGCACCCTCCTGCTGAGTGCATCAACCACCTCGTTCTCTTTAACTTTGATATGTTTTATATCAAAATCATATTCACTGATGAAGTCTATCCATTTTATTTTCCTGGCATTCAAAGTTGGTTGATCAAACAAATATTTCAGATCACTATGGTTTGTCCTCATTTCAAATCTTTTCCCCATGAGGTAGTACCTCTACATATTCAAGGCATGCACTATGGCTGCCAACTCCAAATCATGAGTTGCATAGTTTCTTTCATGCTCCTTCAGACTCCTTGATTCGTAGAACACAACATAACCATTCTAACTAAAGACTCCACCATGTCCCTCATTACATGCATAAGTGAATACTATGAAATCTTCATTTGGATCAACAATCCTTAGTATTGGAGCTCTTGTTAGTAAATGCTTTAAGTGTTGGAAACTCCTTTCATAATCCAATGTCCACTCAAACTTCACACCTTTCTTCTCCAAATAAGTAATTGGGTATGAAACTCTTGAGAATCCCTCAATGAATCTTCTGTAGTAACCTGCAATACCGATGAATGATCTTACTTCAGAGACATTTCTTGGAGTTGGACATCCTTACATGGCTCTTACCTTTTTTGGATCTACTTCTATTCCTTCTTTAGAGATGATATGTCCCAAGTAATGTATTTTTTTTTGGTAGAATGAGCACTTGCTCAATTTGGCATACAATTGATGCTCCCTCAAAAAATATAACACCATTCTCAAGTGTTTCTCATGTTCTTCTTCAGACTTAGAATATATCATAATGTCATCCAAAAAGACAATGACAAACTTGCCCAAATAATTCCCGAATACACCATTCATGAGACACATGAAGACAGTTGGTGCATTTGTTAACCCAAATGGAACCATTGTGAACTCATAATTTCCATAACTTGTTCTGAAAGCATTCTTTATGATGTCTTCTTATCTAATTCTTACCTAATGGTAGCCTAACCTGAGATCAATATTGGAGATTATTTTTACATCTTTCAGCTGATCAAAAATATCATCTATCCTTGGCAAAGGATACTTGTTCTTCACAATAACCATGTTCAATTGCCTGAAATCAATACAAAGTCTCAAAGTTCCATCCTTTTTCTTTACGAACAATATAGAGGCTCCCGAAGGTGACACACTTGGACGTATATAGCCCTTATTCAGAAGATCTTCAAGTTGCATATGTAATTCCTTCGGTTCAAGTGTAGTCATCATGTAAGGAGTCTTAGATACTAGAGCTGCTCCAGGCATCAGATTGATAGAGAAACAAATATCTATTTTAGGTGGTAGTCCTAGTATCTCCTTGAATACATATTCAAACTCTTTTAGGACTACACGGTCTTGAATGTCTGACACCCTATCCCTAGGTGTCTCTTCCATTTGTGCAACAAATATTTGACACCCTTTCCTGTAACTCTTCTTCAGCTGCTAGGCTGAAACTTCTTTGACAATCATTGCTCTAGGAATCCCTTGTATTGTCCTTAAGTTGCCTCCCCCATCCAAGCAAGTAAATGATTTGTTATAACAATCTAGGACAACATGGTGTTGATCTAACCAATTCATACCAATTAGAAATTCATAGGAACCTAAAGGTATGATATTCAACTTTGCGTCAGTGTTCGGTCCATTCGGGTTCATTGGACATGCTTTAACCATCTCACTAATATTCCTTATAGATTATGTGGCTAGTTGTACCATCCAAGGTTTTCCAATCTTGCTTCGTGGAAAATGAAACATTTCCACCATCTTAGGATCTAGATAACTATGACTAGCACCCGAATCAATTAAAATAACAATGTGATGATTATTTATCTTACCTTCCACTTCAATATTATGTGGTTTCATCTTGTTGCACGCCATGACCAATCTTCACTGTTTCACTTATGTGCATACAATCTCTGTACATATGATCTCCCTTACAACCCAACATTGAATAGGTTTTGCATTGACCTTTTCCCCAATGGCTCTGTCATTTTGGATTCTTTAGTAGCTAGTTGAAGGTTGTTCTTGATAGTTATTTTCTGAAGAATGGTGGCTTAGTCCCCTTCTTCCTCAGTTCCATCTTACTCTTCTTCTTGTCTTCCGAATATTTTTGGTAAGATGCTTTCCCTTTTTCCTGATCATAAAGGAAATTATCCTTTCTTATAGTTTCCTCCAATGTTTTGGGATCATCATACTGTATTATGCCACTGATAAATGGTGGCATCCCACTCAAATATCTCTGAATCTTAACTTGCTCATATTTTATGAAGGAAACATATTTCAGTAGTTCTAAAAACCTTCTTTCATACTCATCAATAGTCATACTCCCGAGCTTGAGTTCAAATAACTCTTTCATTTTCTTTTCATAGTATCTTTTAGTCAAGTATTTCCTTTGGAAATACCTCTTGAATTATTTCCAAGTCACTTTCTTCTCATCAATGTGTTGTACTTGCACATATTGGTCCCACCACATTGATGCTTTTCCCTTGAGCTGGTAAATATCAATTCTTCCTTCTACATTGGAAGATTAATTATGCAACTGAAAATACTTTCTCATAATTAACAACCATGGCTATGTATCCTCATCCTTCTTATGTTCACCATCAAAAGTAGGAGGATTTATTTTGTTCATTTTCCCTCGTAGTTCATCCACTCTAGTCTTCTTAGGTATCTTGACAGGACTTGAACTACTGCGTGCTCTCCTACTAGAATGTCTTGGAGAGTGACGGTGTTGTCTATCAACACTTATGTTGTGCACTAAACTTCCCCTCGTATCATGGGACCTATAGCTTCCTGATCTGCTTGACTCAGTTTGCTTATCCATTTCCTTATCAATTATTTTCAATCTCTACATCAACTTAATTTTGAAGTCTTCTTGTAGCTCCTTGGCTTTCATAAGCCTCTCATTGTCATCTTTATGACTCAGTACATCCCTCTACAAACTCTTTATGGTTTCCATCAAGTTCATTCTCTCTTCCTTACCTTCTCCATGTCCATTGGAACTTGTACCTTCAATACCCATATGGACATACATTCCTTTGTTCTCTTCTTCATGACTAAAAATCCCCTGCACATCTTCCATGATTCTAAACTTGTGTTGATGTTGTTTTGATGTTGTTATGATCTAGTTGTTGTTAATTCTGCAAAATGTGAAACCAACAAAAGTTTCTAGGCTAGACAATCAAATCATGAAATCATGTACAATTCTATTTTCATACAACATCATAATTATTCTTCTAATTTCTTGTGAAGATTGACTGCCCAATCGACTTCGCGTGCACTACTTTCCAATTATTAGCATGCACCAATTTTACATACACCACGCTAAAA
>JASDQU010739240.1:123590-135858 GCA_032191745.1 Picea mariana | reverse complement strand
ATAAGTGAAGAGATGAGTGAATATGAAGGTGAATTCAACAATATTTTACCCCAAGGAATAATGGTGTGGAAAAATCAAACCTATAGAAGTCAGAGAAGAGGGACTAACTCAAGTTTTAGGATGGACAATCAAGATAGCACCCTGATACTACCTATGTTCCATGGAACAGGAAAGGATAATACAGAGAAACATTGGTTTACATGTGAAGCAATCTAGTCTATGAAGAGAATCACAGATTAAGCAACCAAAATCACGCAGCTAGAGACCACGTTCAGGGACAGATCCTTGACATAGTATATGAATTATACGACTATTGTTCCATCAAGATAGGAGAGGTCCCTAGCTGAGATTAAGCAGGATCTACTTAGGGAGTTCCAAAAACCTAAGTCTAAATACCAATGTATCACATAGATAAAAGAGATAAAGTAGAAGGAAGGCAAGACCATATGGGATTATGAACAACGGTTTAAAATTTTATTGGATAGGCTGACGTTCCAAATCCAGGATATGCATCACAAGGAATGGTTTATTGTGGGGTTTGTTCCCCATATCCAATTTTTCCTCACCCAACAAAAGGTGATGAATCAAGAGAAGGTGGTAGAAATATCCATGCACCTAGAAGATATGTCAGGAGGGGTAGAGACATCGGTAGGTTTTTCATAGGTATAATCATAACTGGCCAACCTAATGATGCAATTGCAAGATATGGCTAAGAATAAGGTCATGTGTGAGCATGTATGGTGTACCACTTGTTTCTCAGAAGGGAATCAAAGAGACGAGTATCATGTCCTGCCAAATTTTGTGGCAACGGTCACACATAGTCCATTTCCATCTGGGCAGATGGAATGGTGTGAAATATATAGACAGTGGGGCCATGTGCCACCTTATTTCCTAACCTTGTAGAAGTACCATACAATGACTCACACTCATTTCTGCAAGTTATGTAAATCCTTCAAGCATGATGCCAATATTTTTTTCTCATTCTAGTTGATGAAATATAATACCCATGATGAATTATTGGTACACGAAGAGCATAAGGGTGGTCAGCATGGTGGTGTGGAGAGAGGTAGATACAAAGGAGGTACCATAGGTGGATATAGGAGTAGTCTCAACTGAGGATATGGAAGAGGGGGTGAGAGACCCTCTACATGTTTTAATTGTTGAGAGCTTAGTCATGTATCAAAATTTTGTAGAAAAACATGTGTGCTTTATGCATACTACCATAGTCCTAAGAATGTCACCAAATCCTATCCGTACTTGTTAAAAAAGTGGGAGGAAAAAAATACCAATTGCAACATGGTGCATGTGAAGACGTACCAAAATAAGAATAAGAATAAGGAGGTTGATGTCTGAGTAGTAACTCAAGGAGGGAAGAAAACAAGAGAAGACTTTGAGCATGGTGTTCAAGCTCAGGCCAAAAGATGGATGGAAAGATAAGGAATGCATCTCATCTGCCTCCAAGGTTGGATGCTTCCAAGCCAAAGCATCTTTTGCACAATGCACTGAGAACACTCGAAGAATAAAGAGCATGTGAGTAGCTACAGTGCATGGCAAAAAAGGTCAGTTGAGGAGGCTTGGATCTACGAAGAAGTACAAAGGGTGACACAAAATTTGTTGGAAGAAGCTCGGATTCATGAAAAGGTACAACATGTGACACATAGGATATTGGAAGAAGCTCACGTGCATGAGGAATTGTAGTGCATGATGCAAAGATCGTTGGAGGAGGCTTCTGTAAAGGAAGAAGTATAGAGCACGATACAACAGTCAATAGAGGAGGCTCACATATATACTTATATGTGAAGAGATGAGTAGAAAGAATATGAATAATAACGCCAATAGTAATTGAAATGGGCAACACATGCATAAGTATTACATGAACTAGATCACAAGGAAGAATATGAAGACAAAGTAAGTTATTTCTTGTTCTTCTGTTTGCCACTGTCGAATGATCCAGAAGGTACAAGTAAGTTGAATTAGATGTTATATAATTGCATGAAAGAAAAAGTAGTGGAGGATGCCACATCCACTTCATTTCCAGGACTAGATGTATGTTAGGTCAATAAGAAAAAGTGCATTGGCTGAGAATTTAAGATGATAGAAGAGCTTGGTGGCTTTGACATGGATGGATTCATGTTGGATTTGGGTTTCGACATGAATATTTTGTTGAAGAAATTTTTGGAGGTGTTGGGTAAACCGAAGTTGGTCTAGTCACCCATCCAGCTCCACTTGGCTAATCAATACAATATCTACTAAATAGGTCATCTGGAGAAGGTGGAAGTCAACATAGAAGGAGTAAAACAAAATGTTGATTTTGAGGCTAGAGATATTATGGATGGATCTGATCCATATCTTTCATTACTAGGCATTGACTGGGCCTTTGATAATAATGTGGCATTGAAATTCAAGAAGAGGAAAATGTCCTTTGAAATAGACATCCTGAGTGTGGTCACACCCCTAGATCCATATGAAGGTGACTGATATAATGAGCTTGTGGATGAGGATGCATGGAGCTCAGGCATTGAAAATATTTAGAATATCATAGGCCATAGGGAGGAATACATCAACCCCAATGTAGAATGTGAATTAAGTTGGCAAAGTGTCAAGTCTTATGACACAGATTCTAAGGATTTCATGGATATGTAAAAAAATAAGCTCTATGAAGTTTCCACTTGCAAATGTGTGAGTATAAAAAAAGTAGTGAGATCAATCAGGTATGAGTTGTGTGATGCCCCATGGTTTGATGTGATAGGGATAGTGGAGACATTTCTCATACAAATGGATAAAACCATCCTCGTGGAGAAGACACTTCAGGCCATGGATGTAGTGTTTCGAGGGACACCTATGCAATGGTGGGTGACACATCGCTTGAGTATTCAAAGTTAGGCACAGGTAGTTGAGTTCGTAAAGGTTATATTTTATCCTATCATTGACTTTGAACTAGACAACCGATACAAGGGAACTGAGGATCCTCAAGAACATATTTATTTGTTTGAATTTCATTGGACCTCTAAAAATATCCCTCGATCTGAATGGGTACATTAGTTTTTCCACACGATGGAAATGGTCCTTAGAATATGATATAATCAGGAGGAACTTAGGAGGTAAAAAATTGAGTGGACCCATATGAATTCTCAGTTTCATTCAAACTTAATCTTCACACCATAAGATCTAGATAAAAGAGAGGCACTCCACCGAATTAAGTATTTTATTTTCCAACAGTAGCCAAAAGAAACCATACCCAGGGTGGTATGTTTGTATCATTAGCCAGTGGAAAAATTGAAAGAAGCAATACATTGTTGGAAGATTGATGTTGACAATATTGATGACGATGACCCCTATGGCATATAGATCAAAGATTCAAAATTAGAGCATGCACTAAAGGGTAAGGTGATAGAGATGGTTGCACCAGACTATAATGGCGCTACAAAAACTAGGAAACACACTATTTGTACTGAAGTCTGAACATCAATTTCTTGAATTCCTGCAAGAACTCAAAATCTTCGTTCCATTTGTTGAAAAATTCACTCCATAAAATAGTTTGCTCGAGGGAGAGCCAAATAATAATGGTGTGGGCCTATTGGCACCCAAAGTTTTGGGTTCATTTATACGCGTGTGCACAAATGAAGGTGTGCACACTCATTCCATAGTTTTGTGCAAGCCTAAGGTAATGCGCGAGGAATGACAAAGAGTGTGCATTGGACCGATTTTTGACAGTGAACAATTGGCCTAAAATATTATTGAATGGGCATCGGTCCCAGTTTTGATGCACACTAGAAATCAAGAAGACACACGTCGGAATCAAGAAAAGAATCATTAGGAAACCCTATTGAATGGTTACTGCCAGTAACACAAGGGATCATGGAGATGAAAAACGATGAGATGGAAGTGAAGTTAATATTACCTTAATTCTTGAAGGCTACGTGGACTACAAGAAGGTGCTAGAAGCATGTGAATAAGTTTTTTCATTCGAGGGAGTCGAGTAGATGGGAAAGAGAGAAATCTCCCGAGTAGAGAAAGATACAAATGGGAGCAAAGATATCAGAAATGGGGCTAGCTAGATGTTTTGTGAAGATATTGCTTGAGTCCTCGGTATCGAGCTTGCTCTCAACCTGTTGTAATATTGTAATTCTTTTGAACGTACTATTGTGTCTGTTATATGTCTGAGTCTTGAGCGAAGGAATATATGAAGTTATATGGTTGTCATATATATATGTTCTATGTAATGTATGCCTATGCTATGATGGAATAACTCTAGTCATAAATATGCGACATTTATGATCTATTATGTGTCTATCATGTATGAGTTGAATATGTGTGTGTATTGTTTTACTTCTTAGTCCTAATAATCTATCAGATATGAGTCACATGAATACCAGTTTTGACGGATATTCATGTGTTTAGCCTTCATCCCTATCACAATACCTTATGGTCTCTCTGATCCTCTCTACATCTCAGGTGAGACTTTCCTCAACCTTCGATGAGGATTGATATGTTAGTGCTCTGGGTGTTTTGTTGGAAAACTATGGACAAACCCTAGGTTTAAACTCCCCGATGTTAGAAAGGATGCGTGCAAGAGTGCATCAAAATTCCAAACAATATTCCTTATAGAAATGGGTCTTGGAATTCCTTTTACAGTGCTCTATTTTCCTTCTTCGTCAAGACATGTAAATGTTTTTTTATGATAGTCTAGGATAGCATGATGTTTGTCCAACCAATCCATTCAAATTAAGATATCATAAGATCCTAATGGAATGATATTCATATAATCATTAGTACTCAATCCATTGATATCTATTAGACAACCTTTAATAGTCTCAATGATCCTTCTTTTGGTTCTAGTGGCTAGTTGAACCAAACTTGTTTTTTCAAGCTTATTTTTCTCCAATTGTAATATTTCCACTATTTTAGGATCAATGGAACAATGGATTTCCCATGAATCAATTAAAATAACAATGGTATGATTAATGGTCCTACCTTCCACTTTGATCATATTAGGTTGGTATTTTTATTGTCAATATTTCAAGGTTGAATATATTCTTCCCATGTCTTCTATAGTTGTATCCTCTTGGATGTTGTGCATGGTATTTGTTTTATCTCCTATTTGAGGTAAATCCTTGTATAGGTGGTCTTCTTTTCATCCCCAACATTGGATTGGTGGTCTCCCCCTTTTTCCAAATGAATCATCTCTCTTGGACTCATGACTGATATTGTTGATTTTTATTAGGATTATTTATGTTGAAAGGAGGTTTGAGTCATTTACTTCTCTAATCATATTTCTCTTTATTATTATCCTTCCAATATTTTTGTAAGGATTCTCTTCCCTTTCCTTGTTCATACAAGTACTTATCCTTCCCTATCGTCTCTGTCAAAGTTTTGGGCTCGTCATATTGAATATTCTCTTTATAAAAGGATGGAAGTCCTTTCAAGAACCTTTNATTATTCCATGGTCATGCTTCCTAACCTAATTTATAAGAACTCTTGCATTTCTTGTCATAGAAATTCTCTGAAATATACTCCTTATGAAAATATCTCTTGAACTAATTCCAAGTGATCCTACTCTCATTTATAATTTCCACTTGCTCCAGCTAGTCCCACCACATAGAAACTTTTCCTTGAAAATGGTATGTGGAAATTATGGCTTCTAAGTTAGATGAGTAGTTATGCAATTGAAAATAGTTCTTGATTCCCAACAAACATGATTCAACATCATCTTCCCTTTCTCTTTCACCATCAAAGGATGGTGGATTAATCTTCCTCATCTCTTTTTACAAATTGTCCAATTCATGCCTTCATCTTTGGTACTTAGCAAGTGACACTTCTAGACTGTTTACGAAGTCTTTAGATGCATAAAATTTTCATTTTGAATAAGGAGGTGAGTTATGTCTACGAAATATGATACAACATCTTGAATGACCAACTCTCTTTTAGCTATCTCTTATTTCGTGTTTTTTTCCTTCTTCCTCCTGTCTTGAGTTTGATATATTCATTGTTTGCCTACGCAACTAATTTAGGCTTTGCATCACTTGAGAATTTATTTGATTTTTTTCTCTCATCAATTTTTGATTGTATTTTTTGTAACTCTGCAGATATATTCTCAAGCTTCTCATAGTCTCTAATAATGTTTTGTGTTACCCTCTTCTCATGTTCCTATTTGATTATGTCTCTACATTTCCAAGACTAATATTTTGACCTTTGGATTCCTTCTCATGGATGAAGGATCCTTGTCCTTCCTCCATGTACCAAATATGAATTCTTATCTTGAACTAATATGTTTATAGCCCTTAATTCTGCAAAATGTGCAAGCAACCATTTTTTTTAGAAATTTTCATATTATAAAAAAATTTCAATTAATGCTACATGTCCTTTTTATTCTTAATTTAGGAAGAATTATATCATAGTTCTACCAATTATAATAATTACAAGCCGTTCTTTCTTTAATGATATTTTTATCAACTATTATCTTGCTCAATTATGAGTCTTGAGAAGAAAGTTATTGATGATAAAGGAAACAAAGGATTATCCATTAGCACATGCAACATAGATTCAATGATCAATGGCCATCTGATCATTCCATTGGACTTAATATTGGCCATTGATTTAGTTTTCTTTAGATTAAATCATGATTGTTGATCTAATCATTGGCCACCTAAACATGTTATGCAACCACAATTCACACTAATCATCTGATCTTCCCTTGATTAGATCTCAACCATCAATATAATCTTCTTTATCATATCGGGACCAATGATTCTTCAAGTTACAATAATCATTCAATCAGATATTGGATTTAATATCAATCGTCGTTCTTCCTTGATGGATTCACCACAGGTGTAATGCACATCTCTTCTTCATTTAAAACTTTCACGACCTCCAAATTACACCCTCAAGTTACACCGCACTCACTTTTCCCTCATAATTAGAAAATTTTCTAAGTACTTCCTCATGAGTATATGAGACATCCTGACCCATCGAGTCTTTCTCCCTCTGGTTCATTCAAAATGTGACACATGGATACTTCCTAGGTTGTTAGATCTATGACAAGTGGTGACCTCCTCGGTCGTCCGATCGACTCTCCATACAAAGTCATTTTTTCATATATTACCATGGGCAGCGAGTCTACGACACTTGTCTGACTCTTATATATATGACCCCGCATGTCCGACCTATTCTACATACTTATCCAATTTTCAATATTTCACCACATGTCCATGGGTCTACAACATGTCGTTCAATCTTATATGGTCTCGTTCTTCTGACCGATCATCCACATTTATCTCATTTTTTATATTTCACTGTGGTTTCATTCCCATTCTTCACATACTATCGATTCTCTATTGTGCTCCCATCTCCATGATGTCTTGATACATACTCATTTTTGGAGATCTCTTGTGTTGATGTTGCATATGAGGTGTCTTTTACATGGAATATTCTTCACTTTGTAGATGACATGGCATCGATACATGTCTTGACACACAAAATTACACATAGAAACTAGAGAGCTACTTATTATAACACTGATGTGGACTTACTATGATGTGGAAATCACATGGTACTAATGAAGTTACTATTATGATGTTGATATGGCTAAGTTGATCCATCAACATCGGTCCCAAATATTTCGATCTCAACCATTGATCATCAGAGATCAACGGTTAGGATTTAATCATCTCCAGATTTACAGTTCTTCACAACAAAAGTTAATGCCTTACGCGAGGTTCCATACTCACCCATTCTCATTTAACCGTGTGGCTCTGCCTTTTATTTATAAACCATTTATACATGTTTTCCTTTATGAATATGAGACACACACACACACACACACAGATATATATATATATATATATATATATCCATTCACATCAGCCTGAGCAGTCGAGACCTTCCTTCCAAGATAGACACTGCTAAGATATGTAGTGAGAATCATCCATATTTCCATCACTCCACTTCCTTTAATCTTTTGCATCCTTAATTATTTTTCAATCACAGACATATTTGTTCTTAAATCAAGGTAAATAGACAGATCTCTTTCAGAGATTCAACAATGAAAAATTGTCTTTTCACTCAAAGACTCCTCAACATATATGGGTATTCTCTATTCCCTCTTTCTCAATTGATTCACGAACTATTTCCAACAAAGAGCCTCATGAAACAACTTATGTTGTCGCATATAAAACTAATCAATTTCCAAAAGAAGTCTTGATCCTATAACAGGCCTTTAAGGCTCAGTGATGTAACCTACAGCTCTGATACAATCTATGGCATATCCAACCACCAGGATGGGTCACGCTACTCTAAACCACTCACAAAGAATTCTCTAGTTCCACTCTGTAAAGTGCCCAACCACCATTTGGATGAGTCCCGCTATTGCAAGAGCTCATATCAAGAACATATTTCAAGCTTATGATCCAAGAACACTCTTGTTGACCCAGGAATGAATTTTTGATAACCATTACTTAAGAAAGAAGCATGAAAGAAATGCAATAGAAGTACATGAAATAATCAATATTTATGTTACATCGTGAAATACATGAACAATATGGCATGCACGTTCATAACCAGTAATCAAGAGCATTAAAGATACATATCCTAGGGATAATAATCAATACACAATAGAAATAAATGTGAAAGCAAAGGAAATCATGACAAAAGCACTTATCTTAGATAAAACCAATCACCAACTAGTTGCATACCAACGATGTTCCACCCAACCTTATATGCAATCGTCCCAAGTCTCAACAATTGGTCAACCCCAAGCTAGGGCTATGAATCCACAAGGATGGATTCCAAAGCAACATCAGCTTCCAAAACCAGACAGTGCTCAAGCTCTCATGAGTTTCTCAACACACAACTATCCAAAGTACAACAACTCTCTTCTCTCTAGTCTACAAAACCCGAAAAAAATGGAACCCCTTCACTTCCAAGAAGTCCCTACGTTGTCCACTTATTTCCAGGGCTCTAGTACATTTGGTATAGAATCTCCATGTTGGGACTCTCATCACTCATAGTTGTGCACCAATTTTAGCACATGTTAATGCATATTAGGCATAGATGAACCATTTCATGGTTGGAATACACCAGCAATTACTACATATAGCAAAAAATGACTTCTTTCTTCAACATTTTGTTCCCACATCCCCATCGAGAACTAGAATGAATGAATCAAATGATATATTGAAAAAAAATGGAGAGGAACCCTCAAACAACCCAAAAGAGAGGTTTACATAATTGCATGGAATAAAGAACCACATGGCCTTCCCCCCAATAAGCTCATGTAACCTCTTTTCTCAATTAAAACCAATATTGTGAATAAAATAATAATAAAATACTTATCCCCTTTATTCCCCTCCCTCGTGAAATCATATCCCCCTATAACTCTTGTCCTTGTCCATCTTGCAATGAGTGATGTATTTTATTATTTGCAATGTTCAAATTATAACATTTCTTAGGCACTCCATCCTATTTTAATTGTTTAGGAACTTTAGCCTTTGATCAAATAAAAAAAAAAATTATATTTATGGGAACTCAAAACCAGGGTATTACAAACCCTATCTTAGGACTAGTTATAGGGTTTTTGACTAGTTATAAAACTAGTCAAAAACCCTATCTTCCATGGGATGTATCTAGGAAAATATAACAACCCAAAATATGAAATTTGTACCACACGTACCCTGATTTGTCTTCTAAACAACCTCCAAGTTTCTCTTTCTGAAGTGGCCCCCAAAAAAGGTTATAGAGAAAATTCCAACATGTCTTGCTTGAATAAGAAAAACCGTAGGATTGATGCTCTAATACCAAATTTAATGTTCCAAATACTTAAGATAATAGAATAAACCATAAGTACACACCATGCACAACAATGTAAGTGTGGACAAAAACTCCAATATAGATAAGTTATAAAATAACTCCTTAAAGAATAGGATAACCTCCTCCAAATACTCAATTACATTCATACATCACAATTCATATCTCTACAATAATGAATACATGATATCTATATATACATATTCACACCTAAACACGAGGCCCATTTTCTATTCGATCAGCCCTATTACATATATTTATGCATTACGTGTACATTTAGCACCATATATGCCCCCCTTTTGGGTAATATCATATACATTTAACCCTATATATTCCCACTTTGGGTCATAACAATCATGCTAGGTCAAAGCATATTGAGGAACATTACCATTTTGTGAGGGATCATATTTAGTCAAATAAAATTGACTTGGAATATTGTAATACAGTTGATAATGTGACAAAAAAGTTCACTACGATTGTTGGAAAGGCTAAATTTCAAATTTGTTGAAAGAAATTAGGAGTTGTAAAAAATTCATTTCTCCATTAAGGGACATTGTTAGGAATAATCAAGAAATGTCTAAGTTAGAATATCGTTACAACTAAATTTGTTTTAGAATGTCTAGGTTTAGTGTTTGATGTCTATCATATCCTATTTGTGTGAAAGTTTGTTTATTGTATGGATTGTGATATATGTGTAAACCATTTTTGTGGAATAAATAAGATGTGTGTGAATGATAAAATTGATCTCATCTCTTCTTTTTCATGAGATCGTTGTGTTAATGTTTTAAGGTTGTGGTTTTTTTTGGTCACCAATAACATAATCCATATTGAATTAGTTTTTAAGATATCACAATATACTAAGAGAAAGTAAATCCTATAGTTATTAGAATATGGGCTTCCATCTCAATCCTGTTAAATAATTAATTTTAATTATAATTATTATAGTCTATTTCCATCCTCTTGAAAATTTAAAAGCTACTTTGTTTCACTCTTTTTTTTCTACATGTGTATGTTTAATTCTACCACTTACTTATAATGTGTATGTTTAATTCCCCCACTTACTTATAATGTGTATGTTTAATTCTCCCACTTACTTATAGATGAATATACAGTGAATGAATAACAATCAACTCACTACTTTCCAATTAAAGATTAAAAAAACACTATAACAAAAGTTAAAAAGTCATATAGTGATGGTAAAAAGGCAAAGGAGAAGGAGATTAGCTATAAAAATAAAAAACTTTACATTGTTGTATGGGTTATAATGGAGAGATATGTATCCTCTAGTGTGTCGCAATCCTATTTTGAGTCGAGATTCACAAATTTCCAAAACATGGTTGTGTTAAGACAAAAACTCTATGGATGAATATTTACAATATCCAAAACAAGAGGTACTGAGTGAATTAGGTTATATTCATTGAGATAATTATTATCCCTAGGATTTGATATTAGTCCAATTTACGTTTTAGAAAAGGACATGGTTGTGTTAAGACAAAAACACTATGGATGAAGATCTACAATCTCCAAAACAAGAGGTACTAAGTGAATTATAAGGAAAGGTTATACTCATTGAGAAAATTATTATCCCTAAGATTTGATATTAGTCTCATTTGCATGTTAGAAAAGAAAAAGAAAAAAAAATTGAAAATTCAAAGGGAAAACAAGTTTGACTTTGACTTTTCCTTTCATTATCCATGTGACATCATCAAGTTAGTATAAAAATATACTTTGGAATCAACATTAGGAAAGTGAACCCTAATCTTTCCCATTCGAATAGGGACTCCTTTTTATCCATGTGACATCATCAAGTTAGTATAAAAATATACTTTGGAATCAACATCAGGAAAGTGAACCCTAATCTTTCCCATTCGAATAGGGACTCCTTTGAAATCAACATGAGCAAAGTGGACTCTAATATTTCCAAAGTATAAATATATACTTTGGAAATAACAACAACAAAGTGGACCTTAATATTTTCAAAGTATAAACATATACTTTTGAAATAACATCAACCAAGTGGACCATAATAATTTCAAAGTATAAACATATACTTTGGAAATAACATCAGCAAAGTGGAAACATTGACATGGAATTTGGGAAATTTTGATATCATTGAGATTAAATGATGTGAAATCCTTGACCACCCTCCAATCTAAAGAGACAATGTTGTGGCCCATAATAGGTGAAGGTGAGCTCATATCAATGCATATAAAAGCAGGTCAACTTAAGGATACATAACTCTATATGGAATGTGAAAATAGAATGGTTAATAGTTTCCACTATTATTCATATTGACGATTCCTAAATTATTTTTGACGGTATCCCCACCTCATCCAGTTTGTGAAGAAACTAATTGGAAATTAATGATGAAAGTGTTTTGAGGTGATAGTTGTTGTTAATGATAATGATATCTATTCAAGACCAACTGATATATTTTCTCTTTTGGATATACGATATGCATCTCCCT
>JASDQU010739240.1:85946-105857 GCA_032191745.1 Picea mariana | reverse complement strand
ATTGTCAGGAACAGTTTATACTCTTTTTTTGGCTATATCTGGTTGGCTGAACTGGTTTCTCCTCCTGGAGCAGTTCAGTAATTACAACCATTTAACTCTGTCTATGTATTTTGGAACCTGGTTCTAAGAAGGACTCTTATATTAATACAAAAACTTGCTTACAAAAAAAAAAAAAAAATCTAGAATGAGAAAAATTTGTATATTTAGTTCGTGAATCATACATATATATGATTTAGACTTAAGTTATCCAATTTTGATTTGTAGCGAATAAGAAACTTTGTTGTGAGTTGAAAATGAAATGATTTTCAAAATACAATAATTTGTTTTGATGTTCACAACGAATTTTGATTTTTTTTTAATCAAGCCTTAATCTACATGGAATGTGAAAACAAACCTAAGGTGAATTAATTGCATTCTTAATTACATTTTATCCATCTTTAAATTTCATTTTAATTGGCAAATGTTAAAATTGTAATTCCAAATAAATGTAGGCATAGTGGCTTACATTTATAGGTAGCATTGTTGAAACATTGAGAATAAAAATAGCAATTTAATCCCCATCATGTCACTATTTCAAATCTCATGGGAAGGGGTTGAAGGTGGAAGTCATTTGTGGGGGAATAAAATTGTCACATCGGGCATCTAGGCTCGATCGAGTCTATACAATCCTCATGAAAACATCCATATCATGAGAAGATTGTTCTTCCATCTATGGGGTTGGTCCTGGCCTACACTTAGCCTACCTTGAAAAAAAAATCAAAATAACAATTTAATATTGGGGTATTTAAACATTGTAATTCTAAATTCTAATAATCAATTATAAATTATAAATTGTAATTTCAATATTGATGAATTTTAAAGTTTTCTTAGTTGTTAAAAAGTTCCTTAATCTTTATATAAAAATATTAAACCATTTTCAAAAAAATAAAAATAAAAAAATTATTTATTAATGATTAATTAAGAATTATTCCATATGATTGTAATTAAAAGTAATCACTTATATTTTGTAGATATTTAATTTTTTAAAACAAATATTTGAATTTAAGATAAATTGGTAAAAAGTAATGGTATTTTTTGCAACCACTCAGTTCAATGTTGATTTTTGTAATGATAGACATTATATTAATAGTAAAAGTTGTTAAAAAAATCACAACTAACTTTTTTTTTGTAAATAAAAAAATATTGTATTGCCTTGCTTTAGCAAAAATCACACATGTTTGAGTATACACTAGAGCACACCATCTTTCCTGCCATTGTAGTGGAAAACAGAACTCATGGACACCATTTTTCATAAACCTTAAAAAATACATTTCTCAAAAGACATGGGGACTTGCCACATATTCTGCCACAAGTGTGGAAACTGAAACAGTCGGTGGACTAAGTACCCCAACCAACTATTGATCCAAAATCAGAGTCTATGGCACACAAAAAGCTTAACACTAAGACCAGAGAAAAAACCTATAAGAGCACTAGACATGAGGTGAAACCGTGCATTCATCCTGGAAAAGTTAGAAGATGAAAGGCTGGCAGCAAGTCGAGCATTGAATTTTCACATGATCACATGATAGGGAGTCGTACAAGACATCCAACCACTTGTTGAGGGTGTGTTGGTTGTGTTTTTTCTCTACCGAATCCTTTCACATCTTGAAGATCAAGACCAGGTGGTCTTCCATAAGCCTACAAGAGCTAGGAGCTAGATGAGACTACTCTTCAACATCGTCTTCATCTCATTTTGTTCCAGGGTGCTCTTCCATGGTAGCAGCGGAAAAACCATTATCATCGACGAAATCCGTGGCATGGTCCACTTCCATAGTGGCAACATTATTTTGTCCTGAGTGCTCCTCCTAAATAGTGATTTCCTCTTCCACAATGCAGCCTATCTCGGACGGCTCCTAGAAAGGGGTGGTGGTGCAAGTAGTCGTTCATTGTTCCATGGTGTTTGTCGACAAGAATGGAAGAATTTCCTCCCAATTGAGAGGAATTTCCTCTTCCACTGAAAAACCTCCATGGATAACCTCTCTGCTTGAAGGAAGAGGCTTCAGTTGAGCCTCCTCATGTAAATTCTAATTAGAGGAGGGTGAGTGGTCCGAGCTGTGGCCTAGGATGAGAAAGAAAGAGGCTGGCCCTGGGCGTTCTTTCCTGACAAACTAGTTGTAATAGGTTGGTCCTTGCTAGGACTTATCTCTCTCACGAGGCATGGCTAAGAAGAGCATAGGGTGGATGTAATCAACAGTGGTGTGAGCAGGAGAAAGAGGATGGAATGCCAAGGTGTGGAGCAAAGAAAGAAGAATAAGACCATGAACTGTGGCTGAACGCCCAAAATAGGACCCTCCATGGGACGATAAGACCAAGAGGACGAAGGATTTGATGAGTCTGGTAGCCATTAGTGAAGGATTAATGGCCATTAGTTGTTTCATACTAGTGCCGAAGATCCAAACCTGAGTCTCCATTAAGACCCAACACATTAATCCTTGATAGACATGAAAACTAGACATCACAACTGGACAAGGGAGGACGGTTGTGGCGAGGGGCTTTAACTATCCTCTTATCCACCCCAGTCGTTGATGCATGTGTTCCATATGTCACCTCATATGGGGAATTGACAACTAATTATTAGTAATGATAATACTTATAAAATAATCATCGATTTCATTCAATGTCATACATTTTCAATGATTAAAAGGTAATCAAAAAGCATCACTAGTATAAAAATACCATATAAAATATAAAAAGCAAAGCTATAATTTTCAAGTGGGTTTTTTTAAAGATGTGTTAGAAGTATTCATTGAAGCATATGAAAGTTCACTAAAATATACTATTGAAGTTATCATTTACTATTCAATCATTGAAACTAGTCACACCCTTTTTTTTCTTTTACTACTTAGATATTAATACTTAATTTTTTTTTAATATTTTTAATTTAATTTTCATTGAGAAATTTTGAACTTTTAAATCCGTTGATCATTTACAACCAACAATAAATAAGTCTTGCACCAATAAATAAGTCTTGACAAATAATATGAAACTTTTAAATATGAACACAAGTATGTTGAAACATATGTAAAACAAGTGTTGCGTGGAAGCGTAGTCCCTGCCAAGTAGATTTGGTTATGGAGATGATAGTTGGCAGCTTATAATTATTCATGGTGATGATTTTTGGAAAATGGGGAGAGTCGAGGAATATTGTTAAAAAAACAAAAATTAATAGTATGGTAATTAAACGGTAATTAGAATAGATGTTTAAAAAATATTAAAAAGTTATTTTCAATTGTTTTTTAGAAATGAAATGATAAAGAAAATTGTAAATATTAAAAGGTATATTGAAATTACATTGAATAGTAATTTAATAATTAATGTGCATTTTCAATCCTTTCAAACTTGTGTGGTGAGTTGTCACTAAGAAAAGAATAATTAATTTGCATTGGGAAGGGTGCGAAGGTGGCAGGTATGGAAGGGAGCGATAAATGCTTTGAATTTTTTTGTGAACCAGGGTAGAGTGAAGCTTGTGAGTTCGAGTGTGGGGTGGAATTGTAGAGAAGGGAAGTTTTGGGTGCAAGATGTATATGACAGAACACGAGAATGAGAGTTAGATAGCGCCAATCCTGGAACCCAAGGCCATAAAATTGGGTAAGTATGGAAAGGAAGGGAGGTCCGTTTGGCTCCTCTAGATCATGGTTTAATGTGTGTTAATGGGAGATATCCTTGAGGTTTTCTCTTATTAGTGCCAATTTGTTTCAAACATGTGTGTTGAGTTGTCACTAGTAAAATCATAATCAATGTGCATTGGGAAGGGTGCAAAGGTAGCAGGGATGGAAGGCAGTGATAAATGATTTGAAATATTTGTGAAGCCGGGTAGAGTGAAGCTTGCGAGCTGGAGGAATTGTCTAGAACAAAATTTTTTGGTGCAATATGTACATCACAGAATTGTAGATGGTGGAAGTTTTGGGTGAAAGATTTATAATAGCACTAACCCGGGGATCGACGGCTATAAAGTTGGCTAACTATGGAATTGTAGATCACTGAAGTTTTGGGTGCAAGATGTATATCATGGAATAGGGAGAAGGAAAGTTCAGTTACGCCAACCCGGGAACCAGTGGCCATAGAATTGGATAGGTATGAAAAGCAATGGTGGTCGGTCGCACTCATGTAAACTACGATTGAATGTGTTTCTTTCTTATTAATATCAATAAAAGAACATGTGTGTTGAGTTTTTTCTAGTAAAATCATAATGAATGTGCATTCAGAAGGAAGAGAATGTGGCGGGGGTTGAAGAGAGTGATAAATGGTTTGAAATTTTTATGAACTCAGGTATAGTGAAGGTTGCGGCCATAAAGTTGGCTAAGTATGGAATTGTAGATCAGGGAAGCTTAGGTGTAAGATGTATATCACGGAACAAGGGGAATGAGAGTTTGGTTGCTCCAACCCGGGAACTGGCGGCCATAGAATTGGCTAGGTACAAAAAGAAATGGCGGTCGGTCAGATTCCCTTAATTCATGGTTGAATACCTTTTTTTCTTATTAATTCCAATGAGAGAACCTATGTGCTAAGTTTTCTCTAGTAAAAGCATAATGAATGTGCATTGGGAAGGGAGGGAATGTGGTGGGGATTGAAGAGAGTGATAAATGGTTTCAAAATTTTGTGAACCCAGGTATAGTGAAGCTTATGAGTTCCAGGAGCCCAGAGTTGAATTGTAAATGATGGAAGTATTGGGTGAAAAATGTATATCACAGGAGTGTTGTGTGCAACATGTATATCATGGAACATGGGGCATAAGAATTCAATAGCGCTAAGTCACAACCCCACCATGAGATAATTGGCTAAGTGTTGAAAGGGACCACAGTCGGTTTGAATCATGATGTGACAATATAGATGGAGATGAGGATCTAGTAGTCGGCTAACCTGGGAACCCGCGACCAATCCAGGAGTTCGAGAAAGTCAGGTTCAAGTTTAAAGAGATTTCTTTTATATTTATTTCAAATGTATCTATATTAATGTATCTTAATAGATTATTTGTGGTTAAAATGTAAACCATGTTCCAATTTGTGGAGGAATTGTAGACCACGAAATTTTTTGGTGCAATATGTATATCGTGGAATTGTAGATGACAAAAATTTTGGATGAAATATTTATAATAGCGCCAACCTATTGACGAGAAAAAATTTATGCTCGCCAACTGGAAGAGTGGATCCGGTCCGGGGTTGTCTAAATAACCCAATCCGTTTGGGATAACCCACCCTGACAGGTTTAGCGGCTCCATTGGCTGATCTAAGTCCTAGAAAAACAAAAGGAAAGTACTCTAAATGAACTAATCTAATTAAAACAAACTAATAAACAAATCTGAACTATTAATATATACAATTTACTATCTAACACTATAATAATTCTATGAAATTGAACATTCAACTATCAACAGAATTAAATCTTAATCACAAATGTACAATATTTACAAGTTACAGATTTAAATGAAAACCTGCAAAAATCATTTGTATATTGTCCTAAGACAACGAAATTGTTTTTTGATTTTTATAGTTTTATGAGAAAAAAGATAGAATAAAAACTAACTATCTAAGCTAAGAAACTAAAACACTAACTCTAACTACAAATCTAGACTATACATATATCTATCTAAACTACTTACATTATACTAATGGATTAATTATCAAATAACAAACTGAGCTAAAGTAACGCTTCAGGTTTGTCCTGTATGCAATAGTTGTTTTAGTTGTTCGGTGGGAGGAAACCCGCACCAGATTCTCCATGAGATTCTCGTAAACGGGAAGCTGTTGTTCTCTTCAAATATAATTATAGGACAAACAAGACATAAAAAATTACAACAATCTTATGATTTACAAATCGTCACAGTTATATAAATATGCATGCAAAGATCTGTACAAAATGATTCATTTAATGAAAAAGGTAAACCTGTAATTCGTTAAACTGAAGAAGAATAATTGATGTATCTTTAAATAAGAGAGATCAGATATGGACAACATATAAACCAAGTCACATCAACCTGCAATGAATTATGATATATAAAGTAGTCTATAATTGACTGCAAACTAATATGAATAAAATCTGAAACAAAAGTTTGATATATTGAAAGCGAAAGCTATTACAAGACATCAACTTTCATCCCAGTCTGTATCATAAATCCATAGTCTGGTTCTCCCACAGTGATGATGATGGGCTCATTACAAAAAATAACAAGTATTTAAAGACTTCCCACAGGGTAAAACATCCCTGTGGGAATTATCAAATTAGTTTACAAAAATCTGGGTATAATCTCCCAAATCTGACTAAAGCTAACAACCTATAACAAGACTGTATCACTAAAACATCTCTCAAACCACCACAGCATGCCAATTGGTCATTGAAATTCATATGCACCTGAAAGTGGACAAGAATAGATAAGTTTAGGTGACATTTTATTGGTAAAATTAACAAAAATCAAAATTCTAAGACTAGCTACAGAATCTGGTGATTCTGTAGCTGGTCTAAATTGAACATAGAATCGTTTCAAAACCAATTCAAAACTTAAAGAATCATATTCAAACTATTAAAAAAATATCTAATTGCTATTTGAAAATCAAATGAATTATGCAAATCAAAATTCTATGCTAATTTGAGAGCAAACGAAATCATGGTCAACCGAATGGTAACAGAGATACATGCACTATGTTCAATTTGTTTTCAGCAATTCGGGGTAAACAGAATCACATCAGATAATTTGATAGCAATGAAATCATTTTCATGAACCAATTCCAATCGATGTAAACTGTAACCGGTTAAACAAATCATGCATGTAATAGTTTATGTCGCTTCATCCATTAACAAAATCATTGTCGAATCCAAATGAAATCAACGGGATCGTTTTGAGTCTATTAGGAACAAACGAAACTAATCAAAATCAAACCAAATCGACTATCCTAAAATAGACGAACATAATTGATTCAAAAACAAACCAAACCGAATCAAAAACCAATCAATTGCTTATACTAAACTGGGCATGACAAAAATCACATAACCAAATCATATCTACTTTTATAGCAAAATGAATCTACTGTACAAGATCCACAACATAACCATTTTTGATGATCAAACTATGACAAAATCATTTTGAATATATTAAAATGAATAGAGCTAATCGAAATCAAAACCCAATTCGTTATATTAATTCAAGCAAACTTACAAAGCAAAATTCATATTGAAATTCATACCTGGACAATCAAAAAACAACTCGGTCATGATAATTTGGAATTGACGAAGGCTGTTGCCGCTTCGACATTCCTAAAGACAATCAAACTGGTGGTTTTTTGTTTCTTTTCACTGGCTTGTAACCCGTGGTTCTCCTTTGCCAACACTATCACCTATTCTTCTAATGCTTTGATCTTTGATTGCAATAGGGGAACGTCGATGTAATAACGCTCTAGCTAAGCATTACATTTGATACATGATGGTTTCTCGGGCTTTGATAACACAGGTGAGGGTTTGTTTAAACCACCAGGGGTTTCATCGTGCAACTTGATTCCCGGGTAACTTGAGTTGTTTTTTAGGCACGGGGGAAAATTAGATACATAGTCATAGGGTTTTGTAGAGCATAGGCAATGGGAATAGGGGTACTCCTCAGCTAGGAAACGCTCAATATTGGAGTCTGTGTCCTCGCTCAGCACTATGGGATTTTGGTCGATGTTCTGTTTAGGTTTGTTCCGGGTGAGTCCCGATATCCATCGAGCATTTTTCTTCCCTTTTCTGTTGAAAACATTGTCACCTCTGTCTTTCTTACTCACAGGTCTTTTGACGGCCTCAGTCTGGTCTATTGTACACGGGTTGGTTATGATGTTGGGTAGGTCGATGTCAGGGCAAACCAAGGGTTTGGCAGGGGGTAGAAGGATATGGAATGGCACGGGTGGCCCGACCATAGTCTCACTGACCATAGCCTTGTCGATTTGAACAGACTCTGGATTAGCAAAGCCATTTCTAAATAGAAAGGCTTGCCAATTATCGCCATGAAGGCTCAAATGGTGGACGACGATGATTTTAATCAAGCCGTGATAAAACAAGCTGCTATCAGCCTTCTCACGTTTGAACCTCTTAGACATCTTGTAAAGACTACGCAAGAAGTAATGCGGCATATTCAAAGGATAGCCTATGAAATTTATCAATAACTAGAGGTGATATAGAAAAACCAAGCCATACCGACCTTCATAGGTCACAAACTGTTTAACGATTACCAAAAGTTCATGCCACCTAGGTTTGAGAGTAGAAATAGGCATACATTTATCACAGGATGCAACCTTTCATGATATGGATAAAAAAGGCCACGACACCTCATCGACTTTGGAGTTTTTAAACCACCTTTCACCTGTAGTTGTTAGTCCTGTAGCAGAGCTTATGAATTTCTCATTCAGCTCGAGTTGTATGTCACCGATTTTAGCCCTGCACCCATCAAAGGTGAGGGTGAATTGTTGGGCAACAAAAATTTTGAAACCCTTGAACCTCTGTATAAACACTAGCCAACCACTATTTTCTAAATCTTTACGGGCATTATCGAATAACAATAGGGCTTGGCTACCATTCGGCTCTATGCGCACCACCGGTGCCATAGACAGGAGCACACGGTGAGCAAGGTGAGTGGGTAAGGGTCCGAACAGAGTATACACAGGGTCGATAGCTCACAGGCTCACCCAAAAACTAGCAAAGGTGAACCGGGATAGGGGGAAATCATTAATGACAGATTGTGTGAAGATGGTGGAGCTAGTTCAATACATGCAAAATAGTCATATCCCATAGTACAACTGCCAGCGCATATAATGGATAAAAAAGGCCACGACACCTCATCGACTTTGGAGTTTTTAAACCACCTTTCACCTGTAGTTGTTAGTCCTGTAGCAGAGCTTATGAATTTCTCATTCAGCTCGAGTTGTATGTCACCGATTTTAGCCCTGCACCCATCAAAGGTGAGGGTGAATTGTTGGGCAACAAAAATTTTGAAACCCTTGAACCTCTGTATAAACACTAGCCAACCACTATTTTCTAAATCTTTACGGGCATTATCGAATAACAATAGGGCTTGGCTACCATTCGGCTCTATGCGCACCACCGGTGCCATAGACAGGAGCACACGGTGAGCAAGGTGAGTGGGTAAGGGTCCGAACAGAGTATACACAGGGTCGATAGCTCACAGGCTCACCCAAAAACTAGCAAAGGTGAACCGGGATAGGGGGAAATCATTAATGACAGATTGTGTGAAGATGGTGGAGCTAGTTCAATACATGCAAAATAGTCATATCCCATAGTACAACTGCCAGCGCATATAACTATTCAACCCACTATTGCATAGGTTAAAAACTATGCCACTCAATCAACCAATGAAATCTATGGTAAATCAACCAAACATTTGCGCAAGCAATAATATTAGCATAACTTTAAACCAAAGCAATAATTTTGAAATCACACCAAGGGTTTGATTATATGAACTATGTGTTGTATGAAATGATTTATACCAAGGGTCTAACCACAACACCAATGTGTTTTCATGAAACCAATGTGTCAAGGGAATCGATCAAAGAACATATAAATCAAATCACCAATGCATCACAAACTCGATCAAAAGAATATCATCACAGTCTTGTGAAACGAAGTCTTATTAACAAATAAGAATTCCAAATGAATAAGGATGTTGGAGTCTTGTCAATTGTATAACGATAAATAAATTGGAAACGCAATGAACATAGAGACAAGAGTGATCATAACAATCCAGCAACGTTTTTAATATGACTTCGAAATCAAAGTTTTCACGCTTGCAGTCGTGAAAACAAGGACAAAGACAAGTGTGCAAAATTATGAAATAATAGTGTCATTTTTATTTGAAGATTGCGATGAAAAATCAAAGGTTGCAAAATACTGGTTTAGGCAGCTTATAAGGATAGTATAAAAATGTGAAATGGATGCCAACACAACCCGGGGGTCATTCAGACTCTCGTAAATCGTTGTTGAATGTGTTTTTCGCTTATTAATGCCAAATAGCAAACCTGTGTTTTGATTTTTTTCTAGTAAAAGAATAATGAATGTGCATTAGGAAGGACAAGAATGTGGCGAGAGTTGAGGAGAGAGATAAATGGTTGAAATTTTCGTGAACCCGAGTATAGTGAGGGTTGTTTCCATAAAGTTGGCTAAGTATGGAATTGTCAATCACAGAAGTTTAGGGTGCAAGATTTATATCATGGAACATGAGGAATGAGAGTTTGGTTATGCCAACCCAGGAACCGATGGCCTTAGAATTGTCTAGGTATCAAAGGCAACGACGGTCGGTCGGACTACCATAAATCATGGTTGAATAGTGAAATTGTGTGTTGAGTTATCGCAAGTAAAAGCATAATGAATATGAATTGGGAAGGGTAGGAATATGGCAGAGATTGAAGAGAGTACTAAATGGTTTGAAACTTTTGTGAACAATGAGTTCTAGGAGTTCGGGGTTGAATTGTAAATCACGGAAGTGTTGGGTGAAAAATTTATATCACAGAAGTGTTGTGTGCAGGATGTATATCACGGAACATGGGGCATAAGAATTTGATAGCGCTAAGTCAAGACCTGACGGTGAGATAATTGGCTAAGTGTTGAAAGGGACAATGGTCGTTTGGGCTGATGATGTGATGATATAGATGGATATGATCTAACCCGAGAACCCGCAACCAATCTAGGAGCTCGAGAAAGTTAGGTTCAAGTTTAAAGAGATTTTGTTTATATTTATTTAAAATGTATTCATATTAATGTATATTAATAGATTATTTGTGGTCCAAATGTAAACCATGTTCGAATTTGTGGAGGAATTGTAGACCAATGAAGTTTTGGGTGCAATATGTATATGGAGGAACTGTAGATGACGAAATTTTTGGGTGCAAGATTTATAATAGCGCCAACCCAGGGGTCGGTCAAACTCCTGTAAATCATTGTTGAATGCATTATTTTATTATTAATTCCAATAAGAGAACCAGTGCACTGAGTTGTCGGTAGTAAAACCATAATGAATGTGCATTGACGAGGGCGGGAATGTGGCAGGGATTGAAGAGGGATTGAAATTTTTGTGAACCCAGGTATAGCAAAGCTTGTGAGTTCCAATAGTCTGGGCTCAAATTGTAAATGATGAAAGTGTTGGGTGAAAAATGTGTATCACTAAATTGTTGGGTGAAAAATGTATATCATGGAAGTGTTGGGTGCAAGATGTATATCATGGAACACATGACATAACAATTCAATAGTGTTAAGTTGGGACGTTGTGGTGAGATAATTGGCTAAGTGTTGAAAGGGATGGTGGTCAATCGGGCTCATGATGTGAAGATATAGGTGGAGATGAGGATTTGGTAGTTCGCTAACTAGTCAACCCACGACCAATCCAGGAGATCGAGAAAGTCAAGTTCAAGTTTAAATGGATTTTGTTTATATTTATTTAAAATGTATTCATATTAATGTATCTTAATAGATTATTTGTGGTCCAAATGTAAATCATGTTCGAATTTGAAGGGTGTTTTTGGCTCGAAATTTTTCTCAAACCCATACGAAATAGAGGAAAAAATATATGACTTAACATTTGTATATGGAAGCATATTCTAAAATATAGCAAGCTGCAATATATGGACAATATAAAACATGAACATGTACAGGGAAATGAGTTAATTTTAAGAAGAAATACAAATTTCAAATAACAACACCAAACATTGAATATCGCCATAGAACAACCTCAAATATTTATATTCAGATAAACTAGGTCACAAAATACATTTCAGAATATTTCCCAAAATAGTTGTCTTGGAATTTGTAAAAAGATATATAGTTCAGTACATATTCTGTGAAATAAAAATTGTTTGTCAGAATGAATGGGATTGGGACCGTCATGGACTACAAAGAAAATATGTACAAGAATGAAGTTTCTATAAAGATGAAAGTTGGCGATGGAAAACATCAAGACCTGGAAAGAAGAAACAAAAATTTGTCATTCGTTGGTTAAAGCTTTGTTAGAGTAATTGGATGAAGACAGAAGAATGTGATCAGCATCAACTTACTATGATGGTGTCCCATGCCTTTTCATTTGCTTTTTGATGTCCTTTTATGGCTTTCCTCGGCTTTTACCTTCATTGGTAATCTGGTCGATAGCCTTTTTGAACCATTCTTCAATGTAACTCCTCGTGGGCACCACGTTGATTTCATGTCATATTTTTTTATTGAAGAATTGACTTCCAAGTCCCTTAGATCAATAGATAGGTTGTGCAATGCTTCTTGAATATCTTGTTTTTTAATCGAATAACCAACTAGCCAGTTTTTTCATGTCATCTTCACCATATTCAAGAATGCCATAGAAATTTTCAAATGTCTGTCTTTTATAGATATGAACTTGATTGTCAAATGCTTGCTTTGTTAAAAACAACGAGTTGAATATCAATTTTAGGTCTTGGAATTCATTGGTTCTTTCAGCTAGATCTATCTTAATCAACTTCTTGAATAGTTTCTCTCTTCTAGATATGGCCCGACTACATGCTTGAATGATACCATTCAAGTTTTTTACCTTTTCTCTCCAACATGCATTTAGTTGGTCTATTCGATCNCCTCCTATCTTCTTCTAAATTTCATCATACCAGTAACTTTAAAACCAAATGGTAAAATTGCATTTAGGTAGAAACCTTTCTCATTCTTGAGATACTCTTGCAGATACTCATGAAAATCATGCACTATTGTTCCAAAAAAGACCATATTCTTTGACATCTCCCAATCTTTTTTTTGTGTGTGTGTGTATCTAGGGGAATTGGTAACTACGACGATATCTGGCTGTTGCATGACACGAGGTAGAATATCTGTCAGCTACCTTATAACCCCTAGGTAGAACCACATTGCCTGCAAGCCTGGCCTCTAGATAAGACAAGGTTTGAACTCGTGACCTCCTTAGTAGCACGAACGGGTTCACAGTATGTCTGCTAGCCACTAGACTGCACCGTTGAGGGCCCCGAGCTTCTTTAATTAATTCCATTCTTTTGTTTATATTCTTTTCCACGTAGCCTCAGGCTAATGTGAGAAGGCTTGTTGATCCTTTTAACTTTTCCACAGGTGCGGTGGGCCCGATCATTGTCAAAGGAGTAACAAACAGTGGAAGAGGCATTAAAGTTTCCTCCAATTCTTTGATTCGCTCCTTTAACATGAAGTTTTCCATTTCAAGGCCAGTAATAGAGTTGTCTAGAGCATATCCATTTTCTCAATGTATCTGGGAGATCTGGGAAGGGATAATGTTGTGTAGGTTGATCTCTGAACGAGATTTCCCTTTCTTATTATTTACATCTCTCTTTTCAATAACCAATTTTTTGGATTCGTTGTCAAAAATAGCACTCTGAAATCAAAATGACTCTTCTTCATCTAATGTATCGGTGCCAATTATTTCCATCTCAGGATTATGCAGAGTAGTGCTCTCTAGTTTGTCGTTGTCAGGGAACATTTTTTCAATGTCAATTTCTAGTTCCATATCTTTGAGGGAGATATCATGAATATCAATTTCTCCCCTCGGTCCCTCCCATTCTTGGACTATTGTTTTTCGTCTTTTGCTCACAGGAAGTTTGTTAGAAATTTCAATTTTTCTAGAGGGGGGGTTCTTATCTCCTCCTCCACCTAAATAAATGTGTGTGACTTTATTACTTGGGTAGGCCGTTGGAGTACTGCTCCAAGATGTTGTGGTCTTGGGTGTGGCAGTGGGGGATTGGGCACTTTTTTCACCTGGTCCTTTTTGTGTTTTCTTGCATGAATCATTGGTACTAGCACCAATTTCATTCAAGATAGTGTAAATGAAAGAACTGTTGAAGTGGCCCATGAAAACGTCAATCTTGTTCCTATTCCTGACCATGAAATACCCGACCTTCCAAGGCAAAGAGATGAATTGACTTTTTCTTTTTTCATGGGAAAAATGCAACCAGTAGATGTACTTCCTTTCTATTCCAGCAAAAAACATTGTACCAAATATGTGACATGGAAGGAAGCAAGGATTTTGTTTGGACCCAATAATCCTTATACCATTATAGTTCTCCATTTCTTCTAGTGTGCTCTTCCTACCTAGGAAGTTGGTCACCTGGTCAGTCAACCAGGGAAAATACTATCAAAATATCAATGCTTTAAAAATTGAAACAATATCATTAAAGAATTTATAAAAATGTTGGGAAGCTTCATGTCTCCATAATATCTGGTACAAGAAGGTTACTGGGTCAAATTCATAGTTCAACTTCTTATACATAGATAGTCCAGGGAATGGACAACAATTCTTCACAGAGAAAATTAAATAAGATGACATAAAGAATTTCTCTTGCCTTGTGTATTGCAATAACTGGGAAGAGATATCAATGGAAATCAACTTGCCCCAATGGAAGATGAATTTTTCCTTGACCATAAAATATAAAATATACAAAATCATCTAAGAGATGTTGGCTTCACTTTCTTGTCCCATTATGCTCATGAAACGCCATGCAATTTTTTGGAAAGGGTTTTTAAATGCACTAACCTGTAATATGGTCATGTCCTGGGGAGCATTTGATGGGTTCTCTAAGAACTTTGGCAAGAGGTCCAATTCATTATTATGCTTCTTTAAGAACTGTCTGCAATTCTCTCCCTTGAAAGTAGGCATTCGGTTGGGAAGTCTTAACATATTTCGAAATACTTGAGGTGATAGGGAGACTTGGGAATGGTTTCCCAACTGGATAATCCGTTGTTTTAGAATATATTTCTCAGTGCAACACGTGACCAACTCCTTAAAGTAAAAAAATTTAGGGACACAATCTGCTCCTGAAATTCCAGATGTCGAGATAATTTTCTTTTGGGAAGAAGGGGACGAGTAGTAGTCATAATATCTGGACCACTAAAAACTCTGGTCCTTGCGCCCGAAAATATTTAGGGTATCTCCACAAAAATTTTGTCGAGATGCATCCATAAGGTGATGAGAACGTTCCTTTGCTCCTCATAGTATCTAAAATAAACATTGCAGCATCATAATATAATCTCCGATAAATCTTGGTTCAATTTGTTTTAATGGGAGATGTCCTTGACCTTTTTGCCTTTTAATGCCAATATTTTTTATGTGTCTAGTGAATTGTCACTAATAAAGGAATAATTAATGTTCATTGGGAAGTGTGCGAAGGTGGCGGGGATGGACGGGAGAAAAAACTGCTTCCAAAATTTTGTGGACCTGGAAGCCCAGGAACCTGCGAATCTGTGACAATAGGAGCTGAAGAATCAACTAAGTATGGAAAGGCGGGGTACAATGCCTTCAAAAAGTTAAAGTAAATAACAAATTTTCTGAGCTTAGGATCCACACACACAAAAACAATAAATTAATAAATCAAATACCATAATACTGACCTCTACCAATTTGATAATACAGAGGTTTAGTTGATGGATGATCCAAATATGGCTTACTTCAGGAGACTAGGTTGTGCATGGGGTGTCTGTCATAAAAGATAATGTTTTGATGATGATTTGTTTATATTTCTACATGTGCCAATAATTGTGTGATAGTATTTAGAATGAACACTGGAGGATGGTAATATAGTCTCTCATAAATCTTTGTTTAATGAATTTTAATGGGAGATGTCATCCATCTTTTCTCTCATTAATGGCAATATTTTCAAATCTAATAAAAGCGTAATCAATTTTCATTGGGAAAGTGTGCGAATATGGCAGATAAATCGAGAAAGTATGAAAAAGAGGGGTAGTCAGACGGATGTAGACAGACTCATCATAGGTAGAGTGAAGCTTCCGAGTTCGAGGAGTCTAGGGTCGAATAGTAGATAACAGAAGTTTTCAGTGCAAGATGTATATGACAAAACATTGGCATGAGAGTTTGATAGCGCGAATCTGGGAACTTGTGGGAAAAAACATTAACTATGGGAAAAACATTGTCAACTATGTAATATACCTAGATCTCGACAAAATCAGGTTCAAGTCAGAAGATAATTTGGTTATATTTACTTAAACACTTTTCATATTATTTTATTTTATTATTATTCTTTATGGCCCAAATGCAAACTTTGTTCAAATTTGAAGGGTGGATCAACATTTTCATATGAAAGCATACTCTCAAATATGTGAACCTGCAATATATGCACAATACTAAAGAGGGGCATCATGTCAACACCTTTTTAGATGAAAGTGGGCTATCACAATATTGCATTCTTGCTATGATGATGCCTTAAAAAAACTAAAATAACCAACATTTTTTTGCGAATTCAAGATTGACAGAAAGAAACTAATCAGATTCCATAATATTCTCCCATTAATGCATTTTAATGGGAGATGTCCTTGAGATTTCTGCTTATTAATGCCAATATTTTCGAACATCTGTGGTGAGTTGTCACTATTAAAAGAATAACTGATATGCATTGGGAGGGGGTGAAGGTGGCAGGGATGGAGGGGAGTGAAAAGTACTTTGATACTTTTTTTAAATTGGGAGTCTGTGAACCCATGAAACTTTGAAGAAACAACTAAGTATGGAAAGGTGGAGTAGTCAGACAGAGTCATCGTAGGTAGAGCCAGAATTGCAAATTCGATTAGTCCATGGTCGAATTGTAGATCACCCATGTTTTGGGTGCAATATGTATACTCCGAACACGGGGCATGAGAGTTCGATATTGCCTACCTGGAAACCCACGGCCACAAAATTTTCTAAGTAAGGAAACAAAAGGTAGTAGGTCGGACTCGTGATGTCAATATATAGATGGATATAGAATTTGTGATTCCGCCACCTGGGAACTTGCGAGCATAGAAATGTGACTAATTATAGAAGGGGAAAAATAAAGGGATCAAAGAAATTTATTCTTCACACAAGAACACTTTTTCTAATAATTATCAAGAAATAGAAACACATCGACTATGGGGCATGAGAGTTCAATAGGGCCTAGCCAGGAACCAATGAGCATAAAAATGGCTAAGTATGGAAATGAAAAACGGTCGATCAGACTCGTGATATGAAGACATAGATGGATATAGAACTTTTGAGTCCACAACCCCGGGATCGTGTGAGCATAAACATGTGACTAGGTATAGAAGCAGAAATGGATAATAGAGGGGAAGAAGAAAAGGGAAAAACCAGCAAGTATAGAAGAGGAAAAAGAAAGGGAGTAAAGAACTTTATGCATCACAAAACAACACTTGGTATTAATTATGGAAACGCAGGGCGGTCAGATGGAGTTATCATAGGCAGTGTGAGGCTTGCAAGTTCGAGGAGTCCAAGGTCGAATTGTAGATAACTGAAGTTTTGGGTGCAATATGTATACCCAAACATGGGGCATGGGAGTTCGATAGTGCCTACGCAGGAATCTGGGGCCATAAAATTAGCTAAGTATGGAAATGAATGATGGTCGATCAGACGCATGATGTGAAGATATAGACGAATATAGAATTTCTCACTCCACCACCTTAGGAACCCGTGAGAATAAATATGCGATGAAGTATAGAACCAGAAATGGATAATAGAGGGAAAGAAGAAAAGGGAAGAACAGGTAAGTATAGAATAGGAAAAATAAAGGGAGCAAAGAACTGTATGCGTCACACAATAACACTTATTATGATAATTATCAAGCTATAGAAACACATCAACTATGGGAAAAACATTTTCATCCATGGGATATAGCTGGAGCTCAATAGAATCTTGTTCAAGATAAAATATATGTTGTTTATATCTATCCCAACAAGCAATAGACAAAATATATGACTTGGCACATTTATATGAAAGTATTTATATGGAGTCATTGTAGGTAGAGTGAGGCTTGGGAGTTCGAGTCCAAGGTTGAATTGTAGATCACTGAAGTTTTGGGTGCAAGATGTATATCGTGACACGGGGCATGAGAGTTCAATGGTGCCTATGCAGGAACCCGTGGCCATAAAATTTACTAAGTATGAAAACGAACGGTGCTCGGTCAGACTCGTGATGTAAAGATATAGTGGGACATAGAATTTCTCACTCAGTCATCCCAGGAACCTGCGATCATAGACATGGGACTAAGTATAGAACCAAAAACAGATAGTAGAGGGGAAGAAGAAAAGGGAATATGGGTAAGTATAGAATATGAAAAAGATAGGGAGCAAAGAATTGTATGCCTCACACAACAACACTTAGTGTGATAATTATCAAGCAATAGAAACATATAAACTATGGGAAAAACATTCTCAACCATGGAATATAGTTGGAGCTCAATAGACCTTGGTTAAAGTTAAAAGAGATGTTGTTTATATCTATGTCAACAAGCAATAGACAAAATATATGACCTGGAATTATTGCATGCAAGCATATTCTAAAATATGGGAAGCTCCAATATATGCACAAATTGGACAACATATGCATATCAGAGTTTTTGTAATCATACCTCTTAGTCTCTGGACCTTGTACTATGATGGAGGCTTCTCTTCTACTTGTCGATAGTTCTTGTGAACTAAAAAACATGTGGTGTAAATGACATAAACATTTTTACCATGGCATAACAGAATAAATAACTGCAAATATTTCTTTCATAAACATAGCAAGAGCGTAATCTATGAATCCTTACCTTCGACATTGTCGATGTGTTGATGTTTGCGATGATTCGCTGCCCATGTCCATGTCATTTCTGATATAGTGGCTATGAACATGTGTATATTGTTCATACTCGTTATGGATGTGCATTAGGCATACACATTGTATTTGGTGCGACACAATTGGAGTAATAACTTTTGAAAGATTGTACTCCAGCTTTCTCAGATGTGGCACATAAGGCTCCATCCTTGTGTTCAATTGTGTTATTGTTTCAATGTAGCAATACAGAGAATACAATGGACATTAAAGAAAGCTGCTACGTTGGAACACATGACAAAAATATGGAGTACAAATTGATTTATTTCAAGATAGTGGCACAGAAAATACAATTGACATGAAGATAAGTTAATATACAGGAAGATATGGAGTATCCAAGGAAAAAAAAAATAGAAGAACTGTAATCCAGTGGAACAAGTATAGACAGAGTAAATGAAAAACAATTGGGTATGGAATATGGGTAGAAGTATGCACCTTTGCATGGATTCCTCTACATTTTTGGTTAAGAGTTCTTTTCTTTGTCTAGTTTTCATGTTTGTTTCAATGAAAAAAAGTACAAAACAAAATGGACATGAATGTAAGTTGACATGTAAGGAAAAAACAAGGCATATGTACATATAGTAAATAAAATAGATTAAAAGGAATAGAGTAACAGATAGTGTTAGAAGAATGTACCTTTTTTTTTTCATCCATCTTTGTGTATATATAAAATTTTGTGTAAAAAATTTTTGTGTACAAAATCAATTACAAACCAAGGAAAACTAAGAAGTTGGATAACTTGGTTTTCTGCAACAAGCTAGAAAGATATGCTTTGAAACATAGAAATATGATTTTGCAATATGTTTGATGTATATCTCATAATTCAAGTGCAATACCAATTGTATCATGATCAGACCAATATGTGTACAAACCAGGGAAAACTAAGAAGTTGGATAACTTGGTTTTCTGCAACAAGCTAGACAGATATGCTTTAAACATAGAAATATGGTTTTGCAATATGTTTGATGTATATCTCATAATTAAAGTGCAATACCAATTGTCTCGGGATCATACCAGTATGTTTCTAAGATAAAGACGTTGTATTGAGAAATGGGCACATTCGACCATACATGGTCAATAAGTGTATTTTGTACATGGTTTATGTTGTTCAAAAGAAAGCGGAGGTTGTATTTGCACATGCAGTTTTCTAATTCTTTTGTTCTGTCATTATTTTGTAGCATGTCAATATTGAAGTCTCCTACAATGACAATGGTTTCGTTCAGACGCAAATGGTCTAATGTATTGGAAATAACATTTAGTATGTTGGAGAATGTTGCTCTACATGC
>JASDQU010739240.1:66270-85751 GCA_032191745.1 Picea mariana | reverse complement strand
TCATGTATGTTTCTTGCAAGCACAAAATATCAGATTGCATTGTGTTATAGTCATTGAGTATATCATCCATTTGTGCATGTAGGTTGTGTGTGCTAAGTGAGAGAATTGATATATATGAGTTTGATTGCATGGATTGGTAATCATATTGTAGATACCACTTTGTGGTATTTGTGTTTGACTTTGAATTTATCTTTGTAAGAGGACTTAGTAAATACAAGGAGTCTATACTTCTGACACGAGACAGTGTTGTGTATACAATTCCATGTATTTGAATTCCAACAAAGTAAAATGAAACACTATCAAGTGTTAATCCTTGCGATCTGTGGATTGTACGTGCAGATGCAAGTTTAATTGGAAATTGTTTTCGAATCTTCAGTCGACTTGTCTTTGTCAATGTCAATACTAGTTTTGATATTCACAAGATAGGTGTCCAATCACTTGTAGTGTTTGAATTATATAGATAAACCAACTTGTTTGCTTGTCGGTGGCCTATATTTGGTTCATGGAACTTAATCCAGAGGAGCTCAAGTTTTTTTATTTTGGTATAGCCTTTGAGTATTCCATATGCACCATTGACCAAGCCATCCTGTGAATCATAGTTCCAAGCATATATTTCAACCATCATGTCTAATTTCAGGACAAGTTGCAAAGGCAAAGTGGTTGTATGTTCATGACATGGCACATTTCCATGGTTGTTTTATTTGAGGTCAATTAAATTGATGATGATATCATCACCATACATGACCGATAACATGTACCTATTATGCATTGCAACATCCCTATTCATGTAGAACATGTAAGGGAAGGTTGGGTCTGTTGGAGCAGGTCGCATGCACCTTGAATTGATATATGTTAAGTCATCATGTGTTTGGTTGTTTGTTCGCATTCTATTCAGAATTGCAATAAATGTTTCATCTTCCTGGTGCATTGTAGTATGTAATTCAACGCATTTTATATTGTCTTTCCAGAAGTCATGCGTCATTATTTTCATATTGACTGTAGGTTGTTCAAATATCAAAGAATCTTGGATGGGTTGTTCCTGGTAAATATCCCCACAGAATATCATGTCAATGTTTCCAAAGTATTCTGTTTGCACATGTTTTATGTTTCTTAGTCGGTTGTCAATGGAATACAAGAAGTGACTTCCAATGAAAGATGCCTCATCTATGAATACAAGTTGTAGTTTGTCATAAGTCTTAGACAAGGTATCTCGCATTTCCTTGCTGAGTGGAAGAAATTGTGACTTGTTAAAAGGCATAAAAAATGTAGAGTGGACTATTGTTCCACTTGCATTATATGCAACTTTTCCTTTGTATGCAACTATTGTCCCCTTTGGTTTCATAGGATCAAAGGAATTGTTTGAATCATAAATTCATATAAGCATTTGGAATAGTTCTTTCATTGTGAATGTCTTGCCTGATCTCGTTCTGCCTATAAGGAACAAGTGCACAAGAGTGTGCATGTTCAAGCATTTTTTAAGTGCAACGTCCTTTAGAATTTTTTGTTCTCGATTCAACAGATGTCTATTTCTGTGGTATTTGTTGTTTTCAATAAGGAAAGGATGTTTTGTGACTTGAAAACCAAGATTGATACGTTTTTCAATGTCGCATGCTCAAGGACGTGGAAAATCTGCTTGCCCGTCATAGAACTCGCGGGGAGTTCTAGTTTTTTTACGGTTTGTGAATGTCTCATAAATATTGTCAGGGTTTTCTACTTCATTAACTACACTTTATAGATCACCCCATGTTGGATTAACATTGTATGTAAATCTAGATTCATTGGTTTGTACTATAGACTCAAAGGCAATATACACAGCTTCCCATGTAGGGAAGTTATGTTTTAATGTGATTTCATTTTCATCAAACAGAACATATAAAAACAGTTTTTCTCTACAATAGTTTTCATAATCAGTATGTTTGTTGTATTTGATAAAGCATATTACAGAGGGATTTTTTCTTTTTGATATGGGTGCACCATTTTTTTTGTAATGTGAAACGAACTCTGATAAGAATATATGCTTAATAGGAGATGGATGTTGGAGGTAATAATCAATAATAGAGTGACATAGAACATCCTTTGAATTGTCAGGATATTGTTCTAGAAAAGACGGTGGTTTAAGCACAAATGTGCATTTCTCAAGTGGAGATGTGTTTATGAAGACACATTTCCTTGAACTACAATTAAGGACCAGGGAAAGTGCAATGTGGACTGCTTGTTGAGAAGACATTTGTTGAAGATTAAGTAATGTATTTCCAAGCATATGTATCATTTTCATAGCATCAATATGACTTCTTTCATGTTCTTTGTGTATTCTTTTGAATGCACTTGTCATAGATTTGTCAACCTTTGTCATATACAAGGTACAGTACGATGTTGCAACATATGCATTGAGGAAATACTGTGCATCTATATTTGCATTCCACATAACTGGCATGTCCTTAGAGAAACCGTTGTTCCAAATATGGGAAAGTTTTTGTTTAATTAAAACTATTGGTTGTTTAAGCGTACATTGTATGGCTTGGATGTACTCATCTTCTGTTAGATTTATCTCTGTCAAGAAGTCATCGAAGCTCATTAACTCATCAAAGTATCATTGTTCTAGAAATGCAAACAAGGATTTAGATTTCTCTATGACAACATTGTCCTATAAACTAAGTGGCTCTATGATTCTTGTTGTTCTCATTTGCGGCAAAGGGAAGTTGTATCTGCAATGTGAGTTTTTTCATTTTTTTCAACATTCTATATGATAATGTCTATGAACTTTGGCAAGTTCTAGATCTAAATAATTTGTGTTTCATGTTATGTATTTGTCCACAAAGTGCTCAATCCGTGAGTTGTTGTCAGTTACATAGACTAGTGCACCCTCTATCAACAACAGTGCGTGGTCATGCTCACTCCCCCTATTTTGGAACTCAGTCACAAAAAAGTAGTCTGATATTTTTTCGAAAAACATTTCATCATGGCATATCAATTGTCTCAAAGCATTTATTCTATGTCTATAGTAGCGAGTACATTTCACTGGGTCTTTTCTTATGAGGTATTCAATGTCATCATTTTCCAGTGTATCAATTTGTTTTTTCTGTTTCATATTCTTATGAAATTCAGATACTGTAGCCACCAACAGATCCCAGTGATGCTCTGCACTTGTAAATATGATGAAAAATGTTGGTGGTCCCAATTGTCGGATCATTACAAAAATAGTTTTCTTTTTTTGTTGCAAATAATCAGGAGAGATGCGAATGTTTTTGAAATTTATGTATCTAATATTAGATTTCAGGATTTTTTCTAGGTTTTCTTTGTACTTGACATCTTTGGCCAACAAATTTCTTCCTTGTAGTTGGCATTTTCTTATTCGCACCCACATGAAAGATAACACTTGCTCAATTATTATGTGCATTGTTTTGAAAAACAATTTTGTTATGTGACAGGAGAAGTCATCGCTTGAATGTAGCATCTCCCATCAAACTATTTTATGGTAACTAAATCATTTTGTAATGTCACTGGGACGTGGATCTCAATAGAGCAGTGTTGGGTAGTTCATTTCCTTAGAAAATTTGTCCTTGAATATTCCAAGTGGATGTTACCCCTCAGAAGGTGCAATTTCGACAATCTTCTCTGGCAAGTCATGAATGTGTTGTGAGTCAGTGAATCCAAGTACCAATGTTTCAATAGGTGTTTCATTCTCTGAATCATCACTTGTATCAAATTCACTAGAAGTTTAGAGATTATGTGTGGAGTTTTCATCCCCTTCTCCAAGAACATTGTTCCAGTTCTCATTTATACAAATGTTTTGTGCTTTGTAGAGGGCCCTAGAACATAATTCTTTTAATTCTTTCATGACAACATGCACACACACTTTACCTGTATGGTATGCATTCTTGTATTGCAAGCATATTTTGAGATCCACAACAATTGTCATTGTATCGCTAATGAATTGTGGAAAGGATTTTTGCACAACATCTAGGTGGACATGCACATTAATAATTGATCATGTTAAGCCTATTTGGGGTCGTGTATGGCCCTAGGGTCTGATTTGTGCAAATGAAATTCGCAAAGACACAAGTCTCTCTTCAAGTTCTGTAAGTGCACTTACATCTAGTAGTGGTGTATTACATCTTATTTTGTCAAGAGTTGCAAAGTGTGGCAGTTTTCCATTTTCAAGCGACCGTTTGCATGGAAGACAAATATTTCCACTGGAAAATGTTTTATCATTTAGTTTCAAGCAGAGGTATTATGCTTCCAAATCAAGCGAGAAAGACTTAGTTTTTTTTTGCGAAATTGAATTGATCACAAATTGCACATGTAATGGAAGGAGTGTCTTTGATTTGTTTCATATAGGTCTATTTTGCATCTTTCTTTCATAGGGAAGTATGCGTATAAAGTGTTTGTTGGTTTTCATTTGTAGCAGTGCATGGTGTTGGATCTAGCCCAAAAAATGTGATTTTTTCCTCTCGGTTGGTGCCATGACCATTGTGGGATATGTGACCATACATGTTTCTCTCACGTATCTATTTTTTCAAGATGTGGTAGGTTAACTTATGGTTTCCACTGGAAACTAGTTTCACTTGTTGACAAGCCATGTTGGAGGTGGAATCGACCTTTCTTATTAGCATTGCATCCTCACTGTCTCGATGATGAAAAATGTTATGTTCTTTTTCATTTGACATTTGATGTTTGTGCTCAGCAGAAAAAGAAAAAATGCGATTGTGTTGTGCACGAACAATATTTTTTAGGTTTTGATATGTCAGTTTTTGTCTAGAAGGAAGCGTAGTAATGTATTTTTTTCTCTCACGTATGACCTTTTTCAAGTTGTGATAAGTTAGTCTATGTTTTTTATTCATGGTCTAGATGACCTCATGACAACTGGGATGATTGTCATTCTGATTAAATAGAATGTGATTCTTATGAAAATTCGATGTGGTTTGGGTGGCATTGACATTGGACCCTGAACTGGTAGTATTTCCTATACCACCAATGTATTTTTTTCTCTCACGTATGAACTTTTTCAAGCCGTGATAAGTTAGTCTACATTTTTTTTTAAGCCTTATATGGCCTCATCACAACTAGGACGAGTTTCATTCTCATTAAATAGCATGTGACGCATGCAGATTCAATGTAGTTTGGGTGGCATGGAAAATGGACCCTAAACTACTAGTATTTATCATCAAATATTGATAATGGATATGTGGAATATCTATTTTCAATGAGATGATGTCAATTGTTTAATCGTAGTTTGAATCAATACAACAAGAATGGACAATGCCCTCTGACAGGGCCGACCAGACCTAGATATTTATTATTCATATGATAGATAGCCATTGCAAATAGAATATGCCACCCTCTACATTTCCCTTTTCATATGGCAGTGCCATGTTTACAAGGTCTTGTTGCCAGCTTCCAATTGTTGGTATATTTTCTAGGAGGTATGGCGAAAGGTGTTGATGCAAGAAGCAAAAATCCTATTGTCTTTCACCTATAATTGCATTGCAAAAGGATTGTATAGTGTAAATCCACATCATCTGCACATCAAACTTTGTTTCTACCAAATAGAAAATTGTATTGAACAGACTATCTCCACAACTAGATGCAACAATTGTCGCTATCTGCAATCCATGGCAGTGTATACAATGCATAATTCATTTCCATTGTGATTCAAGGCCTTTGCAAATGAGGGACAAGTAAATATGAGGTCCTCCAAGATTGCATATGGATAATTTTCTATAGAGTAGTGGCTCATAATGACCACTGACAGGATTGGCATCATGGAACAAGATGCAATATGGATCGCTAGAAGCAGTTTTGTTGAATATTAGATATCTTGTTTTTCTTGGCAATGGCCATATTCCAATTGATATACTCAACCACTTGGACAACCACTTGTTGGCCCTTGACCAAGTTTTGAGGAAACCTTGGTCAGGTTTGGACCTCTTTTTGGACTTCAACACATTAGTTGAGAAAGGAGCTCCCAAGCAAAGCTGAGATCACAGATCTCACTGACTTTTCGGGCTATGTGGACCCAGTAAGGGGTCCCTATGGTTTTTGTAAAGGGTTATGGGATGTCGTCCCATGGGGTTTATGATTCGGATTATTTTCGGCATGAAATGAGAGCGGAGATATAACATAGAAATATCCAGATATTTGGAAAGAGCAATAGTAATAGAATAGATATATATCGAAAATATAACCATAGGCAAAGATATACAATAATACATGATTTCTATTAATGAAATAATTGTACAGAAACTGTAAAAATACAAAGTGAAAGACGCTAGAATAGTGGAAGCTTATCTCTGAGAAGAGATGTGTTTGTTACTCACATTCGCAAGAAGATGATTTTACAATGAGGCTCCAAAGTCCTTTTTATCATAAATAAAATCCAAAACCCTGACCCTAGAAGATGAAAAGCTAGCAGTTTTGTGGACCCCATTTTGGGTAGTTTGGTGTATCAACCTCCCAGGGGCGTAGGTTTGGCATACGATCTCCGTTTGGGGCACACGATAGCTCATTGGAAAGGTATCGTCGAGGAGATTCATATAGAGGGATAAACAAGAGACTTTGGCTATGATTGATAAGATCCATCCCAAAAAACCTTCATTTAGGCATTCAAAATGGCCCCGGAAGTTAAAAACTGCTAAAAATAGTAAATTACCAAAATTGCCAGAAAATTGTTTTGAGCCAGTTGGAAAAGGTGGGTGGCCACCGATATCCACCTGGATAATGATACCTCCTTAGGAAGAAAATGTATCCATTGTGTTGAGTTCCTGAGGGGGAGGGAAAAGCATTTGTTGAATATGCATCTTGATGAGCTGCTTGCCTTGTTGGAGAAGTTGTGTTGCTTAGCTTGTTGAAGGTTGTCATGAAACTGTTGTTGGTGAGATTGACTATTTTCAACTGGTCAGGCTACTTGGGATGAATGTATGTAGAAGGAATATTTTCATTTTGCTGCAATCTTGTCGACTTGCATCTATTGGATAGAAGGTGCTTGGGTCGACATTGTAGGGGTTGTAGTATCCTTTTGTTCCCCTTTTGAACAGATTGTGAAGAAGCTAAAATTTTTAGTATGAAATACTACCTTGAAACACTATTTAGGTGGAACAGTAGTCTGAACTACCTATGGTATTATGTAGAGACGACCCACGAGAGAAGCAATGACACTACAGGGTCGAGACTCATAAACAACATGGTGTTTCCACATATATGGTTGGCCCAAGGGAGCATCACATAATACCTCATCCTTGAAGGGTTGGATGTCGTATGAAAATTGACACTATTGGCTTATGTGGAGATCTTGTCCTTGGCGAAGCCATCCAATGTTGTATGGTTGTGGGTGTGGTGTTTCCAACAATCCAAACTGTTTGACAACCTCTGTTGAGATGAGGCTCTTATGGCTTATGCTATGAAAAATAAAATGCATTGGGGTCCCCTTCACTCACATATGTGAATGAAAAAGGCACTCCCCCTCTTCTAGATATGTTGTTTCTTCTGGTTGAATTGTTGCAGTCGTGACAATAGAAGTGGGTTCTGCATCGATGATCAATCCTTTACCAGTATTTTTAGAATCAGATTCTGAATCAGGGTTAGGATCCTTGTCTTTGATTGACCACCAATGACTATTTTGAGCGACATTCATCGGTGTTGTGCCAAGGGCTTTTGTGGAAATCACACCATTTGTTGGTGTCGTTCTTTGTCTTCACATGACTCTTATTTTCCTATGGCTTGGAATGGTTTTCAGGAGACTGTTTCTTAGGGTCATATTTATCATACTTTGGTTTTTGTGGATTTGTAGACCCAAACTCTCGTTTGTTCTGGTGCTTAAATTTCTTCTCGATTCTAACAACATATAGATAAGCAACATCGAGTGATGAGATTTCCAGAAAATTCATTTTAGTTTGGATGTATCTGTGTAAAGCCCCATGGTATTTCAAAAACAAATGTCATCCAGAGTCTTTGATACGTATCTTGGTTCGCAAGGTATGGAAGGTATTGGTGAACTATGGAACTACTTGGCCCCTCTCTTGTCACAGTGTGGTCCATGTCATGTACTAGTCCTCATAATTGCCAACAGGGTAATACTGTTCCTTTACGACATCCACACAAAAATCCCAAGTGGGATCAACCCCATATATTCCAGAATGCTTTGTGGAACTTTTCTCCCAGTAAGTTTCCCACCAATGTTTAACATGGGGGAGATATTTAAGGAGTGTGAAGGTGATCTTTTCCCTGTCAGAAAAATTATGAACAAAGAAATATCCTTCTAACAGATTTAACCATTTGTCTAGGGAATCCACATCTATCTAACCTTCGAGTATGAGAATATCAAAATTAACCTGTACCTTGAAAGGAGAGGTGCTTCCAAAGTGGTTGTTTGATAAAGATGTGTTTGTTGCTATCAACAGGCATTAAAGGATGTGGGAAAACTTCTCCATCATTTCGTCTCTTTATCGGGTGAGAGATTGCTCAAGCAACAAATTTATAGGATTCTATGCTCCATCATTTTTCTTTTCTTCCACAATGGAGGGTTTCTTGGGCATGCGGGAGTGATTGTCTTCAAGAGAGACAAGCTCGAGACCCAAATTGCTATACTTGGACCTCGTCGGGGACATGCACTAAAAAAATGATCAAATTGATCTTTATTTTATGAGAAAAACGAAATGACTACAGATTATTATCAGGTGATTAACACAAAATAACAAAGATACAGTAAAACTGGTTTTCTATTCAATAAGGAAATAATTTGAAACTGTAAAATGTAGTGGAAACCAAGCTTGTTGGAATGGTGGTGACATATCTCTGAGACGAGAAGTGACGGATGAACTCATTCAAAAGAAGATGATTTTACAATGAGGCTCCAAAGGCCTTTTTATCTCAAATAAATCCAGAACCCTAACCTTGAAAGATGAAAATCCAAAAGTTTTATGGACCTCGTTTTGGGTAGTTTGGTGTATCAACTTCCCGGGGGCGTAACTTTGGCATACAATCTATGTTTGGGGTGCACGATAGATCGTTGGAAAGGTATATTTGAGGAGATTCATTTAGGGGGTAAAATTAGAGACTTTAGTTATCATTGAGAATCTCGATCCCAAAAAATGTTCATTTAGGCATTCAAAATGGCCCCGGAAGTTAAAAACTGCTAAAAATAGTAAACTACCACAATTGTCAAAAAATTGTTTTGAGCCAGTTGGAAAAGGTGGGTGACCACCGATATCCACCTAGATCAGTTTACCCATGATTAGGCCTCATTGTAAGGGATTGTGAAATTATAAATAAGTGAGAATGTATGGTAGAAGAGAGGCTTTTTGGAGAAAAGTCTTGGTAGCTAAGTGCAAGTAGTTTTGAGTCACTTTGTGCAACATAATGTGTATGTGTTAAGGCTCTGTGCTTGGTAGAGAAATTGGCTATGTGCCTTGACCTAGTTTTGAAAGGAGGATATGGTTCTCAGTGCACAAATCTCCTATATGGTGTGAAGCTCGGATCTGTGGCTCAATGTACAAGAGCAAATGAATGTAAGAGATTGAAGAATAATAAAGAAGACGATCTAGTTGGTGGACATAGCCCCATGCTTGGGTGAAACACGTATATCTTGTGTCTTGGTTGGATTTGTGTTTTATTTTTTATTTTGTATGCTCAATGTTTTGATTATTATGTATGATATATAGATATGTTGCTTCTTAGTGCTTTACTTGTCTTAAAGATGAATGAATCCTAGATATAACCTAATGTTATGTGCTAAGTGGTTTAAATGCTTAATCTTTTTTGTTACTACGTCGATCTCTATTAGCATATATTCTGTGATATTATTAGAGATAATAAACTAATTCATATCACATTATAAGTGTTACTAGAATACTTTGGGAGGTGTTGTTATCATAGATCTGTGTCCCATCTTGGTTACAGACACCTACATCCTATAACCTCCCCTGCTTCTACCTCGAGGGATACCTCACCTGCTTCGCAAGTGTTGCCAAAAGGGCCAATAGTTAGGGTTTTGTTGGTGCATTTTTGAAGCGTTGAACCCTGGGTCTGCCCCTGTTCCAACAAATGGTTCTATTATCGGTACCTAAAATTGTGACTGTTGGGAACTGAAGTAAATAAAAGAGAATATTTGTGCATAGATATCTCGTTAAAGTGCACAGTACTCTACTTGACTTGCGAAGCTTTGTTCTAAGAAAGAAAACTAATCTGAAGAAAATAGGTAAGATCCGAAAAGAGGTAAAGCTTTGTTCTTTGGTAAGAGTAAGATAAGTGAAAATTTTTGTTTTGAAAGCATGAATTTAAGTATGTTTAATAGATTATGTCTTAGTATGAAAGCTAGGGTGTAGTTGGAAGAAATAGTTGATCTAAGTAAAGCTAATAGAAATGAAGAAAGATATGTTATTCCTATGCATATAAAACAATTTTGGACTAATAAGTGGATGCAGGAACCTAGAAAGAATTTTTGTAGATTGCAGGTCCAATACTCTAATCTTAGTGCATAGTATAGAAGAGGTTGGGGAACATTTAAGAGAAAAAGAGGATTGACATTGGGTTATAACTACATAAGGCTGGGACATCTTGCTAAGGAATGCCATGGTATAGGTCTTATTTTTCTTTTTTGTAAGACTATTGGTCATGAGGTTGAGGATTGTCCAAGGATGATTGCTAATGTTGAACAAATGAACATGAGACACAAAAACTATGAAGGAAGTCAAGAGACTAAGGGAATGTTATAGAATCATAAAGAGAAAGAATCAGAGAAATATTAGACTATATTATTACAGTTGAAAAACAATGGATGTTCACAAAGATTTCAGTTTACCAAAGCTCCTGAAAGTAAAACAATGCATAAGTACAAGAATAGAAGACTTTGACATAGACTGTGTCTTGGATGAAGAAACATAAGTGAATATTATGGCATAAGACACTTGGAAATTTTTGGGAAATCCTACTATGATACCTTCATTGGCAAGGATAGGCATGTTTAAGGGTAAGATGATAACTTTATGTGGAATAGTTACTAATGTACCTATTATTGTTCATGGAACATTGACCGAAGAAGAATTTGAAGTCATTAAGTTTATTGGGGACAATGCCCCCTTCCCACTTTTACTAGGTAAGCCTTGGATTGAGAAAGATCAAGTCAAAAGGAAAGAAGAGGAGGACGCTATAGAAAAGATAAAGCAAGAACTAAGGGATTTTGTAGCTAGAAAAATAGATTGGCTAATAGACGAACGAGATGATAAGTCAAAGAAACAAAAGGCAAGATAATTAGTTGTCAAGGTTGAAAGAATGCAAGAAGGTTTGAAGGACCTATCCATGCAAGAAAGAAGAATACCCACCCAGGAATTAATAAGAGAAGGGATATTAACTCCGAACCCTTTGAGAGAACATCAGCAGTGCGAAGTCACTGCACTAGGAGAAGATAAGAATAATAATGGAAAGAGGATTCCAGAAATAGTTAGAGAGACTAATATCATAGGAAAGAAGGCAAGTAAGCTCAATAAAAAGAAATCCAAGTTATAAAAGCCACAGGAAGCTACAGAGACCAGATGGAAGACTTCATATACCGGAACCTCGTAGGAGGTAGGTTCACAGGATTTGAACCTCATTAGAATAGCGGGACCGCACAGAATGGGACTTCACCCTGGCAAAGCTATATGACCATTGGAGGTGCCCCGACCATTAGAAGGATGCTCTGGAATCACTAGAAAACACATTTATGGGCGGATGGACCACTTTTGGGATGTTGAGACCACACCATAATGGACAGATTCGCATTGATGGAATCATTCTTGGCTGTTGGAAGAATCTGTTACAGTTCCTTGCTTATTTAACCCATTGGTCGTTGCGTCGAGACCACTTTTTTCCATCTGTGATTAGATTATATAACAAGATAATTAATTGTGTGTCGAGTTGTGTTTTCAAAAACTAGACATTGTTGTCCATTTTTCTACCCCACTTATTCATTCACCTACCCCGACTTGTCTGTTTAACAGTGAGAATGTCGGGTGAGCCTACTGAATTAGAGAATTTTGTCGAGTAGGTCCTAAAAAATATAATGGGAGAGAGACCCTTATCTGAAGGTGTCTAGGCATCATCGATGAGGGGACTGCAAGCTTCCCCTTCGATAGGACGTCGTTTTGGCCGTGTTAACCCCACAACCAAGCAACGAAGTAAGAATCGTGGAGATATGAATAATGCTAAGTAGATCCCATGCATCCTACCAAACTATATCACACCTTTGGCTGGCACAGTTAACCATGATAGAATTCCATGAGATTATGAGTACACTCTGTTCATAACGTACATTCCGAAAGGAATACGCGTAGTAGGAAGCCATTCATGACAGATCTCGTTGTTGAATAATAATGACTTCAACCTAGGAGACAGAAAGAACTATGCTATGCTAGCACCCCACAGGTACTTGACGAAGTCAACTGGGAAGAAGCCTCACCTCGTCTCCCAACCATGGATTAAGGGACTGGCATAGTCCACTATGTTAAATGTGATGAAGATTCCCCATTTCGGTCATCACCAGGAGGTTAACGTTTGTGTTAAACTCCTCTTGTCGTGCTATCATGGTGGATACACGTGGCTCAACCAGAGGATTACCTTGGATCTGCCATTGATCCACCAGATTACAGGATGAAGCATGCAAGGACCTGACCCTCAATAGTTATATCTAGGGAAGGCCTCGGACCACTCCCTGGCACAGTGCATCAAGGAAGCTTGCAGTGAAGTTGAAAAAGGAAAGAGAGGCTACATGGTAGCCTCTATATAGTATGGCACAGTGTGCATCACTTTCCAACTCATAGATGGAAATACCATAAGGAATAACCACCCCACACAGGTCACCGAGTTCATGGTGGAGCTCGCAAGAAAATGTGTGGAGGGAATGCAGATGAATTGAGAGATTTACCTCATCAATGAACTAGAGAAATCCTATCGCGAAGTTTAGAATTTGGGATAAGAATTCCACTTCAGTTGTTGATCGTGTTGGTCACATTTGTCGCTTGGATAATACCTTAAGGAGCCACCTTTCTAGAGATCGAACCATCATATTTGTTGGACACTAGGTTTTCCACCTTGTGGTACACCAACGACATGAAAAAGTAGTGGCAATCCAACATTGTGTTTCATGGCTATGATCAACAATTGAAGGTTTCCATCGATTCATTTCTGCACATGACACCGCGCACCCTACACTAGTACAAACCAATAGTAAGGTTTTGTGCAGAACTGCATTTTATCTATATCACTACGTGAAGAGAAGAGAACAAGGAAGAGTTATAGTCTTACTACAAGATAACAGATGAAGACATGGAGTATATCACCAAGGAATGACCAAAGGAGTTCCTTGTTCTCGTCGCTGATGCAGAACTCTCTGACACTGACAATATAGGAAGCCCCATGGTCACCAAAGTCGAGCATGTCAGACGGTCCAGTTGGACAAAGAAGAAGAAGAAGCAGGAAGAAGTCTAGGATATAGAGATTGATGAGGAGGATAACACCTTTGAAGAAAATGGATTTGGCTTGCTAGGAGGAGGAGGAAATGAAGTATATGGACAAGGAGGAGGGGATGAGAAAGGAGGAGGCGAAGCTACACCACTGAAAGATCCCCCTACCGAAACAATAACACTGCAGAAGAGGAAGGTTTCTCTACAAAAATCTTCATCAAGAAAGAAGACACATGCGAGTAAGCCCCAGTTAGAGGCCACGCTCACGGAGGACAACATCTATTTGGTCCGCAGAGCCATGGAGGATGCTTCCGAGGACATCTTGTAGTGACATGGAGCGAAGCAAGAAGAGTTGTATGGAAGGATCGAGAAGGAACTGAAATAAATACAACAAGCTATTCGGTTGGTTTGCGCAGTACCTACTGCACCTTCCTCATCATAGATTGTTGAATTAGGGGATGAACCAGCCCAATTGAGAAGACTTGCAGATGCCACAGAGGCTTGACTTCAAAAAATCTAGGAAGAAAATGAGAAGGCTACAAAAGCCTTGAAACAAGAGAAAGATGAAGTCTTAGAGAAATTACGAGTAGCACGGTATAGCGTAACCTCGTATGAAAATGAGAGAGAAGAGTTTAGGGTGATTCTCCAGGAGGACAAAGAGAAGCTACAAAGATAAAAGGAGTAATTTCTTATAGAGTAGACTGTGGTCGAAGAAGTGGTAAACAAAGCATGTTGCTTTGTGCTTGGCTTGGCACAGGAGGAAAAAGAGTCGCTCGAGGCTCAAGTAGTGAAGCTCGCTAAGACCATCCAACAACTTCAAGCGAGGATAACAGAGTTGGAAGTCCAAGAAGTACCGATCACCCAACAAGAAGTGCGCAATCAAAGGGAGGAAACTGCCAAGAACACAGTAATAAGGATAAGGGCCCCCACATCATAGTGCAAACAACTAAGTGATAGAAGTGTGTAGACTTATGAATGCCTCGTAGAAGATCCATAGCTAAGGAAATTGGAAGCGTAGTTACAGGAGGTACAACAAGAGGCCTTCTTCGTGCAGTCACAGATGAAGCTACTCACCGCAGTTGAAATAATGAAGAGATATCAGGAACATCACACAATGCAATGGAATATTAATGCCATCTAGGGTAGGGTAATGGAAGTTGCACAGAACATACAACCTGTGCAGGATGAAGTCTGCAAGGTTTTCGAAGAAATTGAGGGACAAGTCTCGCAATTGGACCAATTGGTTGCAGCAGTGGAACAACGTCTGGAAGGGCTTGTTACAGAGCAGATGATCTAGGAGCTTGTTGAGCAGGAGGCTCAGGTGAAGCAACAAGTCAAGGTATCTTGAGTGAAGCTTGAGGCCTTCGAAGCAACATTGCCCATACCTAAGTCACTTGGGACAAGTTACAGTTGAGTGTTGGAGGCTTTTTGGCCCTTGACCAAGTTTTGAGGAAACCTTTGTTAGGTTTGGACCTCTTTTTGGACTTTGACACATTGGTTGAGAAAGGAGCGCTCAGGTGGAGTTGAGATCACGGATCTCACCGATTTTGCGGGCTATGTAGACCCAATAAGGGGTCCCTAGGTTTTTTGTAAAGGGTTATGGGATGTCAACCCATGGGTTTTACCCATGATTAGGCCTCATTGTAAGGGATTGTAAAAGTATAAATAAGTGAGAATGTATGGTATAAAAGAGTCTTTTTGGAGAAAAGTCTTGGTATCTAAGTGCAAGTAGTTTTGAGTCACTTTGTGCAAAAAAAAGTGTATGTGTTAAGGATTTGTGCTTGCTAGAGAAGTTAGCTTTGTGCCTTGACCTAGTTTTGGAAGGAGGATATGGTGCTCAGTGCACAAATCTCTTGTCTGGTGTGAAGCTCGGCTTTGTGGCTCAGTGCACAGGAGAAAATGAATGTAAGATATTGAAGAATAGTAAAGAAGACAAAATAGTTGGTGGACCACGTATATATTGTGTCTTTGGTTGGATTTGTACTGTTTTTTTTATGTTATATGATCAGTGCTTTGATTATTATGTATGATAGATAGATTGGTTGCTTCTTAGTGCTTTACTTGTCTTAAAGATGAATGAATGCTAGATATAACCTAATGCTATGTGATAAGTAGTTGAAATGATTAATCTTTGTTGTTACTATGCCGATCTCTATTAGGGAATGTTTTGCGATGTTATTAAAGCTAATAAACTAATGCATATCACCTTCTAAGTGTTGCTAGAATACTCTACAAAGTGTTGATATCACAGATATATGTCCCAAATTGGTTACAGACACCTGCATCCTACAACCCCCCTCCTTCTACCTCGGGTGAGACTTCGCCTGCTTCGCAGGTGTTGCCAAAAGGGTTGGTAGTTAGGGTTTTGTTGGTGTGTTGTTGAAGCATTGAACCCTGGGTCTGCCCCTATGCCAACACCACGGTATACCAAATTTATCTCCCCAAAGTCCCCTCTCATGTGCAGGAATAATTGTAGATGCAAACAACGGCATCTTTGAACAATATGTAGTGACATCATGTATTCCATGCAACTGCCAAAGAAAATCATATGCTAATTCATATTGATACGAATCCAATTCCTCGGTGTTGCCATTTTTTAAACAACCCAAGAAATAATCTATCAATCAATTGTGTAGGTCAGTTGAGGAATAACATAAATGCAATAGAGCTTGAAATGCATCGAAAAGGAAATCTCCTACAATATACGAGAATGCATGCAATCTAAAAATCTCATTGTTATCTAATACCTAGTCAATGTTGTCATGTATAATGGAATATGTATCTATTTCATAGAAATCAACATATATTACTTGTTTCATATTTTAAGCTATTATTTTCAAGATGTTTCTTAGCTATATTCAGTTTATATGCAAACAGAGAAAAAAAAAGGAAAAAAAAAAAGAAAAATAGAAAACTATAAGTGTGGAACTGCATACCAATTCCATTATGTATCCTTCAACCTTCTTCTTGTCAAATTAAATTCCCCTAGTTGCTACAACATATGAAAAGAAAACAAATGTACAGTAAATAGTGAACCAAACAGAAGAGACAACACAAATGAAATAACACTATAAATTTGTTGATCACAAAGACCGAGTATTCAAGGTATATCATTTTTGAACCTATTCATGGCATGCATCCTACAAGATTTTCAGTGGAAGAATATGCTTTTCAATACATGAAGGACAACAAAAAGGCAACAGGTGGAACTGCATACCAATTCCATTATGTATCCTTCAACCTTCTTCTTGTCAAATTAAATTCCCCTAGTTGCTACAACATATGAAAAGAAAACAAATGTATAGTAAATAGTGAACCAAACAGAAGAGACAACACAAATGAAATAACACTATAAATTTGTTGATCACAAAGACCGAGTATTCAAGGTATATCATTTTTGAACCTATTCCTGGCATGCATCCTACAAGATTTTCAGTGGAAGAATATGCTTTTCAATACATGAAGGACAACAAAAAGGCAACAGGTGGACAAAGTTTTTGATTCAGAGAATAAAAGCATGCCATGTCACAGGACCCTAGCAGATGCTTGCCCTCGGTGACAACTCCGAATTCATTTTCTAAACCTATTTTCATTTCTATTTTTGAAAGAGCTATGGCACGATATCTAGGACATGGAAGTTGGAATATGTGATTGGAGGGGAACAGCTTGGAAAAAATGCACCAAACGCATGGTTTTCGGGAATAGAAAATAAGAGAAGAAAATTTGGTTTTATTTTTTATATTTCATTGTAGCTGTGAAAGATGTGGGTTCTATGTCCAACATCAACATTCAAAGCGGAACAAGATGTTTGGAAGGGAACAAACTGGGAAAAATGCACTAAAACGTATGGTTTCCAAGAACATAAAATATGAGGAGAACATTGGGAAAAATGCACCAAATGTATGGTTTTCAAGAGCAGGAAAAATGAGGTATTTTCTTTTGTATATGTCACTATAGTTGTGACAAAGGCAGGTTCTATATAGAACATTGACGTTGAATAACAAGAAAAATATTTTGGTCATAGCAACCACACAAAAAGATGTTCCCAACACGATTCTGAGCCAGGGATTCCTAGTATTAAAAATTATTTCTTGCAAGCTACAAATAACAAGAAACAAACAAGGAATAGCAACGAAACCATGGCATGGAAACTTACCTGTGAACTAGGAATGAGAGAAGCACAACTCCAAACCCTGCAAACTGTAACAACAGGTCTAACTTTGGATGCAGGACCCCAACCTTGCAAAGTTGAAGAACAACAAACCAATGAACAACCACGAAAATGTCCAACTGCAGCTACAGGACCTCAACTTTGCAAAGTTGATTCAAGCAACAACAACAAGTATCGAACGAACCAACGAAAAAGCATCAACCAATGAACCAATAATGTTGACGAAGAACAATATTTCCCAAATTCACTGCAAACAACACTGTATCAAAAAATCCAAAGAAACTATATTGTAACATGCATGTACAATAAACATTTAAGGCTGCAATGTCTATTAGGTATACACTTAAGGCAGTTAGAATTGTCGAAGCGCGCTGAGTTGTGAAAACATTTAAGAAAGAATGCAGTGTGGCAGGCCTGTTTATGTACGCAATAATGAAAATGTCTCCCCAAGTACGCAACAATAAAGGAAAATTAAATATAATAATAATAAAAAAATTAATAAATAATAACAATAGTTCGAACAATGGAGACTATGCTAAAAACATTTACTGAGAGGACAAAGTAATATGAAAAATGACTATCCATGCTCAAAACTTTGGATATCTAAACATTTCAATATGAATAGTACAAATTCAAAAACACTGTAGATGATAAAAACTTTGGATATGCCAACATATAAATCATTGGGAATAGCGAGGCTGGCAATAAGACCTCAAATCTATTATCCAATGAGATCATGACATATATGGGTTTTTTTTATTATATAAAAATTAATGTTTTTAATTATGTAGTTCGAACAATGGAAATTATGCAAAAAATTGTAGTCAAATGACAAACTAATATAAAGTCAATGAATTATCAATCGCTATAAACTTTGGATATCTAAACATTTCAGTATGAATCGTACAAATTCAAAAATATCATAGATGATAAAAACTTTGGATATGCCAACATATAAATCATTGGGAATAGTGAAGCTGGCAATAAGACCTCAAATCTATTATCCAATGAGATCATGACATTTATGGGTGTTTTATTATATAAAAAATAATGTTTTTAGTTCTGTAGTTCAAAAAATAAAAATTATGTAAAAATTTGTAGTCAAACGGCAAACTAATATAAAGTCAATGAATTATTGATCATTATAGTCCCTCTACACCTTTGGTGAAGACTAATAAATGTTTTAATATTTATTTTGAAAATGGTGTAAGTAAATCATTTTAGTAATTGAAGCATATAATTTAGATTGTTTTGTTTAAGATTTTTATATGGAAGTGCTTTCTTTAAAACAAGATTAGTCTCTTGTATTGTTTAGTGATTTGTTTAGAATTGTCTTTATGCTTTTTAGAAATTAATAAAACTTAAATATATTTTTGAAATTTTTATTAAAATCACAATTAATGAAATTTAAAAAACATATATATAGTATGCCATTATTCTCGGATACTCAATATTATTAATTTTCATTTTCCGCTCTCTAAATGAAAATGATAATAAATTTTAGGTTTTTGAGCATGCAAGGTTCCTATATTTAATCATCATTATGATCATAGTTTTTAGAATTATATTATGGTAGAATTTAGAAAGTTTGGAATGTTTTCAATAAATTTAAAAAGTCAATTAAATAAAAGATAAGTAATTTAGTCAATAGATTAATAATAATTTGAAAAGTCAATTAAATAAAAGATAAGTAATTTAGTCAATAGATTAATATCTTAATATTAAGTTATTAATGAAAAAGACCAAATCAAAGTTAAAGAAGGAGATATGAGTAAGTTAAAAATTTATTAAAACGGAAAGCAATTTGATCGTAAAAATTAGATAGAACATACTCAAAATATGAAGTAAAATTTATAAAATGATAAATATAAAATTTT
>JASDQU010739240.1:32908-65745 GCA_032191745.1 Picea mariana | reverse complement strand
ACACAAACCAATCACAGCAAATGCAGATTAATATATTCAATACCTAGTCTATACATGTGATCAAGGAATCATGTAATAAGATGACATCATCATTATGGGAAAGGGACATATTACTGTATTGCATTAATGGAAAGTGAAACTTACAACCTGAGCCTTGATGTCGTAGGTCTCCTTTTGATGGCTCCTAGCTCTGACACACACACTTGCTCATGCATGAAGAAGTTCTACCACATATGATGACTTTGCTATTGTCTCTTGCTGCTGTAGCATCAGTCCTCCATACAGTCTTGCACCAATTCTCCAATCAATCTCTTGCTATCTTGCTTCTTCTAACCTTTTCCATGAGCAATCCCCTCAATATATAGGAGAAGATTGATTAGTTACTTGGATAGGGAATGATCCCAAGATATCTGAGAAATCAGTACTTTGCCAACCATTCAAAAGCCAACTCATCCTTCTAGAAGATTCCTTCTAGAAGGATCGACAACTTATCTATTTTCCTCCTTTAAAAACAAGTTCGCACCCTAATCTTGAGCACAGTGCGAGAAGTTCGCACCTAAGCTGTATGCAGCCTGCGAGAATTTAGTATTCTCACAGGAGAGTATATATGCAGCCTGCGAACTATCCTTAAAATATGATTTCTGGAATATGACAAGTGTAACCCCTTTCTCAGGAAAATGTTCTTATTGAAGAGTTTGATATTCTATCATCATGCCATTATCATGTCATCATTTCAATGACCAAAATTGTGGATAACACCCATGAAAACGTCAATCTTGTTCATATTCCTGACCATGAAATACCCAACTTTCCAAGGCAAAGAGATGAATTGACTATTTCTTTTTTCATGGGAAAAATGCAACCAGTAGATGTACTACCTTTCTATTCCAGCAAAAGACATTGTACCAAATATGTGACATGGAAGGAAGCAAGGATTTTATTTGGACCCAAAAATCCTTATACCATTATAGTTCTCCATTTTTCTAGTGTGCTCTTCCTACCCAGGAAGTTGGTCAGCTGGTCAGTCAACCAGGGAAAATACTATCCAAATATCAACGCTTTAAAAATTGAAAGAAAATCATTAAAGACTTTATAAAAATGTTGGGAAGCTTCGTGTCTCCATAATATCTGGTACGAGAAGGTTACTGGGTCAAATTCACAGTTCAACTTCTTACACATAGATAGTCCAGGGAATGGACAACAATTTGCCACATAGAAAATTAAATAAGATGACATAAAGAATTTCTCTTTCCTTGTGTATTGCAATAACTGGGAAGAGATATCAATGGAAATCAACTTGCCCCAATGGAAGATGAATTTTTCCTTGACAATAAAATATAAAATATACAAAATCATCTAAGAGATGTTGGTTGCACTTTCTTGTCCCATTATGCTCGTGAAACGCCATGCAATTTTTCAGAAAGGGTTTTTAAATGCACTAACCTGTAATATGGTCATGTCCTGGGGAGAATTCAATGGGTTCTCTAAGAACTTCGGCAAGAGGTCCAATTCATTATCATGCTTCTTTAAGAACTATCTGCAATTCTCTCCCTTGAAAGTACACATTCGATTGTGAAGTCTTAACATATTTCGAAATACTTGAGGTAATAGGGAGACTTGGGAATGGTTTCCCAACTGGATAATCCATTGTTTCAGAATATAGTTCTCAGTGCAGCACGTGACCAACTCCTTAAAGTAAAAAAATTCAGGGACACAATCTGCTCCTAAAATTCCAGATGTCGAGATAACTTTCTTCTGGGAAGAAGGGGACGAGTAGTAGTCATAATATCTGGACCACTAAAAACTCTGGTCCTCGCGCCCAAAAATATTTAGGGTATCTCCACAAAATTTTTGTCGAGATGCATCCATAAGGTGATGATAACATTCCTTTTCTCCTCATAGTATTGAAAATGAACGTTACAACATCATAATATAATCTTTGATAAATCTTGGTTCAATTTGTTTTAATGGGAGATGTCCTTGACCTTTTTGCCTTTTAATGCCAATATTTTTTATGTTTCTAGTGAGTTGTCACTAATAAACGAATAATTAATGTCCATTGGGAAGTGTGTGAAGGTGGCAGGGATGGACAGGAGCAAAACCTGCTTCCAAAATTTTGTGGACCTGGAAGCCCAGGAACCCACGAATTTGTGACAATAGGAGCTAAAGAATCAACTAAGTATGGAAAGGCAGGGTACAATGCCTTCAAAAAGTTAAAGTAAATAACAATTTTTTCGAGCTCAGGATCCACACACAAAAAAAATAAAATAATAAATCAGATGCCATAATACTGACCTCTACCAATTTGATAATATGGAGGTTTAGTTGATGGATGATCCAAATATGGCTTACTTCAGGAGACTAGGGTGCACATGGGGTGCCTGTCATAAAAGCTAATGTTTTAATGAAGATTTGTTTATATTTCTACATGTGGCAGTAATTGTGTGATAGTATTTAGAATGAACACTAGAGGATGGTAATATAGTCTCCCATAAATCTTTGTTTAATGCATTTTAATGGGATATGTCATCCATCTTTTCTCTCATTAATGCCAATATTTTCAATCTAATAAAAGCATAATCAATTTTCATTGGGAAAGTGTGCAAATATGGCAGGGAAATCGAGAAAGTATGAAAAGGAGGGGCAGTCAGATGGACGCAGACAGACTCATCATAAGTAGAGTGAAGCTTGTGAGTTCGAGGAGTCTAGGGTCAAATAGTAGATAATGAAAGTTTTCAGTGCAAGATGTATATGACAAAACAGTGGCATGAGAGTTTGATAGCGCGAATCCGGGAACTTGTGGGAAAAAACATTAACTATGGGAAAAACATTGTCAACTATGTAATATACCTGGATCTCAAAAAAATTAGGTTCAAGTTAGAAGATAATTTGGTTATATTTACTTAAACACTTTTCATATTATTTTATTTTATTATTATTCTTTGTGGCCCAAATGCAAACTTTGTTCAAATTTGAAGGGTGGATCAACATTTTCATATGCAAGCATACTCTCAAATATGTGAACCTATAATATATGCACAATACTAAAGGGGGGCATCATGTCAATACCTTTTTAGATGAAAGTGGGCTAGCACAATATTGCATTCTTGCTATGATGATGCCTTAAAAAAACTAAAATAACCAACATTTTTTTGTGAATTCAAGATTGACAGAAAGAAACTAATCAGATTCCATAATATTCTCCCATTAATGCATTTTAATGGGAGATGTTCTTGAGATTTCTACTTATTAATGCCAATCTTTTCGAACATCTATGGTGAGTTGTCACTATTAAAAGCATAACTAATGTGCATTAGGAAGGGGCGAAGGTGGCAGGGATGGAGGGGAGTGAAAAGTGCTTTCATACTTTTTTTAAACTGGGAGTCTGTGAACCCGTGAAACTTTGAAGAAACAACTAAGTATGGAAAGGCGGGGCGGTCAGACAGAGTCATCGTAGGTAGAGCCAGACTTGCAAATTCAATTATTCCATGGTCAAATTGTATATCACCCAAGTTTTGGGTGAAATATGTATACTCCGAACACGGGGCATGAGAGTTCGATATCGCCTACCTGGGAACCCACAGCCACAAAATTGTCTAAGTAAGGAAACGAAGGCAGTCGGTCAGACTCGTGATGTCAATATATAGATGGATATAGAATTTGTAATTCTGCCACCCGGGAACTCGCGAGCATAGAAATGTGACTAATTATAGAAGAGAAAAAATAAAGGGATCAAAGAAATTTATTCTTCACACAAGAACACTTTTTCTGATAATTATCAAGCAATAGAAACACATTGACTATGGGGCATGAGAATTCGATAGGGCCTAGCCGAGAACCAATGAGCATAAAAATGGCTAAGTGTGGAAATGAAAAATGGTCGATCGAACTCGTGATGTGAAGACATAGATGGATATAGAACTTTTGAGTCCACAACCCTGGGATCTTGTGAGCATAGACATGCGACTAGGTATATAAGCAAAAATCGATAATAGAGGGGAAGAAGAAAAGAGAAAAACCAACAAGTATAGAAGAAGAAAAATAAAGGGAGTAAAGATATTTATGCGTCACAGATTAACACTTGGTATTAATTATGGAAAGGCGGGGCGGTCAGATGGAGTTATCATAGGCAGAGTGAGGCTTGTGAGTTCTAGGAGTCTGAGGTTGAATTGTAGATAACTGAAGTTTTGGGTGCAATATGTATACCTAAACATGGGGCATGGGAGTTTGATAGTGCCTACGCAGGAACCTGAGGCCATAAAATTGGCTAAGTATGGAAATGAACAACGGCCGATCATACGTGTGATGTGAAGATATAGACAGATATAGAATTTCTCACTCTGCCACCTCGGGAACCCGTGAGAATAAATATGTGACGAAGTATAGAACCAGAAATGGATAATACAGGCAAAGAAGAAAAGGGAGGAATGGGTAAGTATAGAATAGAAAAAATAAAGGGAGCAAAGAACTGTATGCGTCGCACAACAACACTTAGTCTGATAATTATCAAGCTATAGAAACACATCAACTATGGGAAAAACATTTTTAGCCATGGGATATAGCTGGAGCTCAACAGACCCTTGTTCAAGATAAAATATATGTTTTTTATATCTATCCCAACAAGCAATAGGAAAAATATATGACTTGGCACATTTATATGAAAGTATTTATATGGAGTCATTGTAGGTAGAGTGAGGCTTGGGAGTTCAAGTCCAAGGTTGAATTGTAGATCACTAAAGTTTTGAGTGCAAGATGTATATCGCAAACATGGGGCATGAGAGTTCGATGGCACCTATGCAGGAACCCGTGGCCATAAAATTTTCTAAGTATGAAAATGAACGGTGGTCGGTCGGACTCGTGATGTAAAGATATAGTGGGACATAGAATTTCTCACTCTGTCATCCTGGGAACCTGCAATCATAGACATGGGACTAAGTATAGAACCAAAAATAGATAGTAGAGGGGAAGAAGAAAAGGGAATATGGGTAAGTATAGAATATGAAAAAGAAAGGGAGCAAAGAATTGTATGCCTCACACAACAACACTTAGTGTGATAATTATCAAGCAATAGAAACACATAAACTATGGGAAAAACATTATCAACCATGGAATATAGTTGGAGCTCAATAGACCTTGGTTAAAGTTAAAAGAGATGTTGTTTATATCTATGTCAACAAGCAATAAACAAAATATTTGACCTGGAATTATTGCATGCAAGCATATTCTAAAATATGGCAAGCTCCAATATATGCACAAATTGGACAACATATGCATATTAGAGTTTTTGTAATCATACCTCTTAGTCTCTGGACCTTGTACTATGATGGAGGTTTCTCTTCTACTTGTCGATAGTTCTTGTGAACTAAAAAAGATGTGGTGTAAATGACATAAAATTTTTTACCATGGCATAACAGAATAAATAACTGCAAATATTTCTTTCATAAACATAGCAAGAGCGTAATCTATGAATCCTTACCTTCGACATTGTCAATGTGTTGATGTTTGCAACGGTTCACTGCCCATGTCCATGTCACTTCTGATATAGTGGCTATGAACATGTGTATATTGTTCATACTCATTATGGATGTGCATTAGGCATACACATTGTATTTGGTGCGACACAACTAGAGTCATACCTTTTGCAAGATTGTACTCCCGCTTTCTCAGATGTGGCACATACGGCTCCATCCTTGTGTTCAATTGTGTTATTGTTTCAATGTAGCAATATAGAGAATACAATGAACATTAAAGCAAGCTGCTATGTTGGAACACATGACAAAAATATGGAGTACAAATTGATTTATTTCAAGATAGTGGCACAAAAAATACAATTGACATGAAGATAAGTTAATATACAGGAAGATATGGAGTATCCAAGAAAAAAAAACCAGAAGAACTGCAAACCAGTGGAACAAGTATAGACAGAGTAAATGAAAAAACAATTGGGTATGGAATATGGGTAGAAGTATGCACCTTTGCATGGATTCTTCTACATTTTTGGTTAAGAGTTCTTTTCCTTGTCCAATTTTCATGTTTGTTTCAATGAAAAAAAGTACAAAACAAAATGGACATGAACGTAAGTTGACATGTAAGGAAAAAACAAGGCATATGTACATATAGTAAATAAAATAGAATAAAAGGAATAGAGTAACAGATAGTGTTAGAAGAATGTACCTTTTTTTCTTTTTGTTCATCCATGTTTGTGTATATTTAAAATTTTGTGTAAAAAAATTTTGTGTACAAAATCAATTACAAACCAGGGAAAACTAAGAAGTTGGATAACTTGGTTTTCTACAACAAGCTAGAAAGATATGCTTTGAAACATAGAAATATGATTTTGAAATATGTTTGATGTATATCTCATAGTTCAAGTGCAATACCAATTGTATCATGATCAGACCAGTATGTGTACAAACCAGGGAAAACTAAGAAGTTGGATAACTTGGTTTTTTGCAACAAGCTAGACATATATGCTTTAAACATAGAAATATGGTTTTGCAATATGTTTGATGTATATCTCATAGTTAAAGTGCAATACCAATTGTCTCGTGATCATACCAGTATGTTTCTAAGATAAAGACATCGTATTGAGAAATGGGCACATTCGACCATACATGGTCAATAAGCGTCTTTTGTACATGGTTTATGTTGTTCAAAAGAAAGCGGAGGTTGTATTTGCACATGTAGTTTTCTAATTCTTTTGTTCTGGCATTATTTTGTAGCATGTCAATATTGAAGTCTCCTACAATGACAATGATTTCGTTCAGATGCAAATGCTCTAATGCATTGGAAATAACATTTAGTATGTTGGAGAATGTTGCATGCGGAGCAACATAGATATTCATTATTGCAATTTCTAATTCACAGAGAAATTCTTTTGCGAGCACCATCTCAACATTGTTTTCTTCGAAATGTATATGCCCCAAAATTGTTACATGTTTTTTCACTAATATCATCACCCCATATGTAATGTAACTCGATATGCAATTGTAATTTGAAAATATCTTTTTTTGCATGCATAATGTCATGTATGTTTCTTGCAAGCACAAAATATTGGATTGCATTGTGTCATAGTCATTGAGTATATCATCCATGTGTGCATGTAGGTTGTGCGTGCTAAGTGAGAAAATTGATACATATGAGTTTGAATGTATGGATTGGTAATCATATTGTAGATGCCACTTTGTGGTATTTTTGTTTGACTTTGAATTTATCTTTTGTAAGAGAACTTAGTAAATACAAGGAGTCTATACTTCTGACACAAGACAGTGTTGTGTATACAAGTCCATGTATTTGAATTCCATCAAGGTCAAATGAAACACCATCAAGTGTTAGTCCTTGCGATCTGTGGATTGTATGTGCACATGCAAGTTTAATTGGAAATTGTTTTCGAATCTTCAGTCGACTTGTCTTTGTTGATGTCGATACTGGTTTTGATATTCACAAGATAGGTGTCCAATCACTTGCAATTTTTGAATTATATAGATAAGCCAACTTGTTTGCTTGTCGGTGGCCTATATTCCGTTCAGGGAACTTAATCCAAAGGAGATCAAGTTTTTTTTTTTTGGTATAGCCTTTGAGTATTCCATATGCACCATTGACCAAGCCATCTTGTGAATCATAGTTCCAAGCATATATTTCAACCATCATGTCTAATTCCAGAACAATTTGCAAAGGCAAAGTGGTTGTATGTTCATTATGTGGCACATTTCCATGGTTATCTTATTCGAGGTCAATTAAATTGATGATGATATCATCACCATACATGAGCAATAGCATGTACCTATTATGCATTGCAACATCCCTATTCGTGTAGAACATGTAAGGGAAGATTGGGTCTGTTGGTGCAAGTCACATGCACCTTGAATTGATATATGTTAAGTCATCATGTGTTTGCTTGTTTGTCCGCATTCTATTCAGAATTACAAAAAATGTTTCATCTGTCTACCGCATTGTAGTATGTAATTCAAAGCATTTTATATTGTCTTTCCAGAAGTCATGCATCATTGTTTGCATGTTGACTGTAGGTTGTTCAAATATCAAAGAATCTTGGATGGGTTGTTCCTAGTAAATATCCCCACAGAATATCATGTCAATGTTTCCAAAGTATTCTGTTTGCACATGTTTTATGTTTCTTAGTCGGTTTTCAATGGAATACAAGAAGCAACTTCCAATGAAAGATGCCTCATCTATGAATACAAGTTGTAGTTTGTCATAAGTCTTAGACAAGGTATCTTGCATTTCCTTGTTGAGTGGAAGAAACTGTGACTTGTTAAAAGGCATAAAAAATGCAGAGTGGACTGTTGTTCCACCTGCATTATATGCAACTTTTCCTTTGTATGCAACTATTATCCCCTTTGGTTTCATAGGATCAGAGGAATTGTTTGAATCATAAATTAATATAAGCATTTGGAATAGTTCTTTCATTGTGAATGTCTTGCATGTTCCCATTCCACCTATAAGGAGCAAGTGCACAAGAGTGTGCATGTTCAAGCATTTTTTAAGCGCAATGTCCTTTAGAATTTTTTGTTCTCGATTCAATAGATGTTTGATTCTATGGTATTTGTTGTTTTCAATAAGGAAAGGATGTTTTGTGACTTGAAAACCAAGATTGATGCGTTTTTCATTGTTGCATGCTCAAGGACGTGGAAAATATGCTTTCACATCATAGAACTCGGGAGTTCTATTTTTTTTACGGCTTGTGAATGTCTCATCAAGATTGTCATGGTTTTCTACTTCATTAACTACACTTTCTAGATCACCCGATGTTGGATTAACATTGTATGTAAATCTAGATTCATTGGTTTGTACTATAGACTCAGAGGCAATATACGAAGCTTCCCATGTAGGGAAGTTATGTTTTAATGTGCTTTCATTTTCATCGAACAGAACATATAAAAATAGTTTTTCTCTACAATAGTTTTCATAGTCAGTATGTTTGTTGTATTTGAAAAAGCATATTACAGAGGGATTTTTTCTTTTTGATATGGGTGCACCATTTTTTTTGTAATGCGAAACAAACTCTGATAAGCAGATATGATTAATAGGAGATGGACGTTGGAGGTAATAATCAATAATAGAGTGGAATAGAACATCCTCTAAATTGTCAGGATATTGTTCTAGAAAAGACGATGGTTTAAGCACAAATGTGCATTTCTCAAGTGGAGATGTGTTTATGAAGACACATTTCCTTGAACTACAATTGAGGGGCAGGGAAAGTGCAATGTGGACTGCTTGTTGAGAAGACATTTGTTGAAGATTAAGTAATCTATTTCCAAGCATACACATCATTTTCATAGCATCAATATGAATTCTTTCATGTTCTTTGTGTATTCTTTTGAATGCACTTGTCATAGATTTGTCAACCTTTGTCATATACAAGGTACAGTACGATGTTGCAGCATATGCATTGAGGAAATACTACGCATCTATATTTGCATTCCACACAACTGGCATGTCCTTAGAGAAACTGTTGTTCCAAATATGGGAAAGTTTTTGTTTAATTAAAACTATTGGTTGTTTAAGCATACATTGTATGGCTTGGATGTACTCATCTTCTGTTAGATTTAGCTCTGTCAAAAAGTCATCGAAGCTCATTAACTCATCAAAGTATCATTGTTCTAGAAATGCGAACAAGGATTTAAATTTATCTATGAAAACATTGTCCTATAAACTAAGTGGCTCTATGATTCTTGTTGTTCTCATTTGCGGAAAAGGGAAGTTGTAAGTGCAATGTGAGTTTTTTCATTTTTTTCAACTTTCTATATGATAATGTCTATGAACTTTGGCAAGTTCTGGATCCAAATGATTTGTGTTGCGTGTTATGTATTTGCCCACAAACTGCTCGATCTGTGAGTTGTTGTCAGTTACATAGACCAGTGCACCCTCTATCAACAACAGTGCGTGGTCATGCTCACTCCCCCTATTTTGGAACTTAGTCACAAAAAAGTAGTATGATATTTTTTCGAAAAACATTTCATCATGGCATATCAATTGTATCAAAGCATTTATTCTATGTCTATAGTAGCGAGTACATTTCACCGGGTATTTTCTTATGAGGTATTCAATGTCATCATTTTCCAGTGCATCAATTTGTTTTTTTTGTTTCATATTCCTATGAAATTCAGATATTGTAGCCACCAACAGATCCCAGCAATGCTCTGCACTTGTAAATGTGATGAAAAATGTTGGCGGTCCCAATTGTCGGATCATTACAAAAATAGTTTTCTTTTTGTGTTGCAAATAATCAGGAGAGATGTGAATGTTTTTGAAATTTATGTATCTAATATCAGATTTCAAGATTTTTTCTAGGTTTTCTTTGTACTTGACATCTTTGGCCAACAAATTTCTTCCTTGTAGTTGGCATTTTCTTATTCGCATCCACATGAAAGACAAAACTTGCTCAATTATTATGCGCATTGTTTTGGAAAACAATTTTGTTATGTGACAGGAGAAGTCATCGCTTGAATGTAGCATCTCCCATCAAACTATTTTATGGTAACTGAATCATTTTGTAATGTCACTGGGACGTGGATCTCCATAGAGCAGTGTTGGGAAGTTCATTTCCTTAGAAAATTTGTCCTTGAATATTCCAAGTGGACGTTACCCCTCAGAAGGTGCAATTTTGACAATCTTCTCTTGCAAGTCACAAATGCGTTGTGAGTCAGTGAATCCATGTATCAATGTTTCAGCAGGTGCCTCATTCTTCAATTCATCGCTTGTATCAAATTCACTAGAAGTTTTGAGATTATGTGCAGAGTTGTCATCCCCTTCTCCAAGAACATTGTTCCAGTTCTCATTTATACAAATGTTTTGTGCTTTGTACAGGGCCCTGGAACATAATTCTTTTAATGCTTTCATGACAACATGCACACGCACTTTACCTGTGTGGTATGCATTCTTGTATCACAAGCATATTTTGAGATCCACAACAATTGTCATTGTATCGCTAATGAATTGTGGAAAGGATTTTTGCACAACATCTAGTTGGACATGCACATTAATAATTGATCATGTTAAGCCTATTTGGGGTCATTTATAGCCCCAGGGTCTGATTTGTGCAAATGAAATTTGCAAAGAAACAAGTCTCTCTTCAAGTTCTGTAAGTGCACTTACATCTGGTAGTGGTATATTACATCTTATTTGGTCAGGAGTTGCGAAGTGTGACAGTTTTCCATTTTCAAGCGACCATTTGCATGGAAGACAAATATTTCCACTGGAAAATGTTTTATCATTTAGTTTCAAGCAGAGGTATTATGCTTCCAAATCAGGCATGAAAGACTTAGTTTTCTTTTGCGAAATTGAATTGATCACAAATTGCACATGTAATGGAAGGACTGTATTTGATTTGTTTCATATAGGTCTATTTTGCATCTTTCTTTCGTAGGGAAGTATGCATAGAAAGTGTTTGTTGGTTTTCATTGGTAGCAGTGCATGGTGTTGTCTCTAGCCCGCAAAATGTGATTTTTTCCTCTCGGTTAGTGCCATGACCATTGTGGGATATGTGACCGTACATGTTTCTCTCATGTATCTGTTTTTTCAAGATCTGGTAGGTTAACTTATGCTTTCCACTGGAAACTAGTTTCACTTGTTGACAAGCCATGTTGGAGGTGGAATCGACCTTTCTTATTAGCATTGCATCCTCATTGTCTCGATGATGAAAAATGTTATGTTCTTTTTCATTCGACATTTGATATTTGTGCTCAGCAGAAAAAGTGAAAATGTGATTATGTTGTGCACGAACAATTTTGTTTAGGTTTTGATATGTCAGTTTTTGTCTAGAAGGAAGCGTAGTAATGTATCTTTTTCTCTCACATATGACCTTTTTCAAATTGTGATAAGTTAGTCTACGTTTTTTATTCAAGGTCTGGATGACCTCATGACAACTGGGATGATTGTCATTCTGATTAAATAGAATGTGATGCTTATGCAGATTCGATGTGGTTTGGGTGGCATTGACATTGGACCCTGAACTAGTAGTATTTCCTATACCACCAATGTATTTTTTTCTCTCACGTATGAACTTTTTCAAGCTGTGATAAGTTATTCTACATTTTTTTTTAAGCCCTATATGGCCTCATAACAACTGGGATGAGTTTCATTCTCATTAAATAGCATGTGATGCATATGCAGATTTGATGCGGTTTGGGTGGCATGGACAATGGACCCTGAACTAGTAGTATTTATCATCAAAGATTGATAATGGATATGTGGAGTATCTATTTTGAACAAGATGATGCCAATTTTTTAATCGTAGTTTGAATCAATATAGCAGGAATGGACAGTGCCCTTTGACAGGGCCGACCAGACCTAGATATTTATTCTTAATATGATAGATAGTGATTGCAAATAGAATATGCCACCCTCTACATTTCCTTTTTCATATGGCAGTGCCATGTTTACAAGGTATTGTTGACAGCTTCCAATTGTCAGCATATTTTCTAGGAGGTATGGCGAAAGGTGTTGATGCAAGAAGCAAAAATCCTATTGTCTTCCACCTATAATTGCATTGCAAAAGGATTGTACAGTGTAAATCCGCATCAACTGCACATCAAACTTTGTTTCTACCAAATAGAAAATTTCATTGAACAGACTATATCCACAACTAGATGCAACAATTGTCACTATCTGCAAGCCATGGAAGTGTATACGATGCATAATTCATTTCCATTGCGATTCAAGGACTCTGCAAATGAGGGACAAGTAAATATGAGGTCCTCCAAGATTTCATATGGATAATTTTCTATGGATTAGTGGCTCATAATGACCACTGACACGATTGGCATCATGGAACAAGATGCAATATGGATCGCTAGAAGCAATTTTGTTGAATATTAGATATCTTGTTTTTCTTGTCAATGGCCATATTCCAATTGATATACTCAACCACTTGGACAACCACTTGTTGGCCCTCGACCAAGTTTTGAGGAAACCTTGGTTAGGTTTGGACCTCTTTTTGGACTTCGACACATTGGTTGAGAAAGGAGCACCGAAGCGGAGCTGAGATCGTGGATCTCACTAATTTTTCAGGCTATGTGGACCCAATAAGGGGTCCCTAGGGTTTTTGTAAAGGGTTATGGGATGTCGTCCCATGGGGTTTATGATCCGGATTATTTTCGGCACGAAATGAGAGCGGAGATATAACATAGAAATATATAGATATTTGGAAAGAGCAACAGTAATATAAAAGACATATATCAGAAATATAACAAGAGGAAAATATATACAATAATACGCGATTTCTATTAATGAAATAAATGTACAAAAACTGTAAAAATACAGAGTGAAAGACTCGCTAGAATAGTGGAATCACATCTCTGAGAAGAGATGTGTTTGTTACTCGCATTCGCAAGAAGATGATTTTACAATGAGGCTCCAAAGTCCTTTTTATCATAAATAAAATCCAAAACCCTAACCCTAGAAGATGAAAAGCTAGCAGTTCCGTGGACCCTGTTTTGGGTAGTTTGGTGTATCAACCTCCCAGGGGCGTAACTTTGTCATATGATCTACGTTTGGGGTGCACGATATCTCGTTGGAAAGGTATCGTTGAGGAGATTCATATAGGGGGATCAATAAGAGCCTTTAGCTATGATTGATAAGCTCGATCCCAAAAAACCTTCATTTAGGCATTCAAAATGGCCCCGGAAGTTAAAAACTGCTAAAAATAGTAAATTACCAAAATTGCCAGAAAATTGTTTTGAGCCAGTTGGAAAAGGTGGGTGGCCACCGATATTCACCTGGATAATGATCCTTCCTTAGGAAGAAATGGTATCCATTATGTTGAGTTCCCGAGGGGGAGGGAAAAGCATTTGCTGAATCTACATCTTGATGAGCTGCTTGCCTTGTTGGAGAAGTTGTGTATCTTAGCTTGTTGAAGGTTGTCATGAAACTGTTGTTGGCGAGATTGACTATGTTCAACCGATCAGGCTACCTGGGATGAATGTATGCAGAAGGAATATTTTCATTTTGCTACAATCTTGTCGACTTGCGTCTGTTGGATAGAAGGTGCTTGGGTCGACGCTATAGTGGTTGTAGTATCCTTCTGTTCCCCTTTTGAACAGATTGTGAAGAAGCTAAATTTTTTAGTATGAGATACTACCTTGCGACACTGTTTAGGTGGAACAGAAGTCAGAACTACCTCTGGTATTCTGTAGATATGACCCATCAGAGAAGCAATGACACTGCATGGTCGAGACTCATAAACAACATGGTGTTTCCACATATATGGTTGGCCCAAGGGAACATCACATAATACCTCATCCTTGAAGGGTTGGATGTCGTATGAAAATCAACACTATTGGCTGACGTGGAGATCTCATCCTTGGCGAAGCCACTCAATGTTATATGGTTGTGGGTGTGGTGTTGCCGACAATCCCAACTGTTTGACAACCTCTGCTAAGATGAGGTTTTTATGGCTTATGATATCAACAATCAAATGCATCGGGGGCCCCTTCACTCACATATGTGAATGAAAACGGTGCTCCCCCTATTCTAGATATGTTGGTTCTTCTGGTTGAATTGTTGCAGTCATGACAATAGCAATGGGGTCTGCGTCGATGATCAATCCTTTACCAGTATTTTTAGAATCAGATTCTGAATCAGGGTTCAGCTCCTTGTCTTTGATCAACCACCAATGACTATTTTGAGCGACATTCATCGGTGTTGTGCCAAGGGCTTTTGTGGAAATCGCACCATTTGTTGGTGTCCTTCTTTGTCTTCACATGACTCTTATTTTCCTGTGGATTGGATTGGTTTTCAGGAGACTGTTTCTTAGGGTTGTCTTTATCATACTTTGGTTTTTGCGGATTTGTATACCCAAACTCTCATTTGTTCCGGTGATCAAATTTCTTCTCGATTTTAACAACATATAGATAAGCAACATCGAGTGATGAGATTTCCATAAAATCCATTTCAATTTGGATGTATCTGTGTAAAGCCCCATGATATTTTAGAACCAAATGTCATCTAGAGTCTTTGATACCCAGCTTGGTTCGCAAGCTATGGAAGGTATTGGTGAACTCTAAAACTACTTGGCCCCTCTCTTGTCACAGTGTGGTCCATGTCATGTATTGGTCCTCATAATTGCCAACAGGGTAATATTGTTCCTTTGCTGCATCCACACAGAAATCCCAAGTGGGCTCGACCCCATATATTCCAGAATCCTTTGTGGAACTTTTCTCCCAGTAAGTTTCCCACCAATGTTTGACATGGGGGAGATATTTAAGGAGTGCAAAGGTGATCTTTTCCCTGTCGGAAAAATTATAAACAAAGAAATATCCTTCTAAGAGATTTAACCATTTGTCTATTGAATCCACATCTATCTGACCTTCGAGTACGAGAATATCAAAATTAACTTGTACCTTGAAAGGAGAGGTGCTTCCAAAGTGGTTGTTTGATGAATATGTGACTGTTGCTATGGGCAAGTGTTAAAGGATGTGGGAAAAAATCTCCATCATTTCGTCCCTCTATCGCATGAGAGATTGCTCAAGCAACAGATTTATAGGATCATATGCTCCATCATTTTTCTTTTCTCCCACCATGGAGGGTTTCTTGGACGTGCGAAAGAGATTGTATTCAAGAGAGACAAGCTCGAGACCCAAATTGCTATACTCGGACCTCGTCGGGGACATGCACTAAAAAAATGATCAAGTTGATCCGTATTTTATGACAAAAATGAAATGACTACAGATTATTAACAGGTGATTAACACAAAATAACAAAGATACAGTAAAACTAGTTTTCTATTCAATAAGGAAATAATTTGAAACTGTAAAATGCAGCGGAAAACAAGCTTGTTGGAATGGTGGCGACTTATCTCTGAGACGAGAAGTGACAGCTGCACTCATTTGAAAGAAGATGATTTTACAATGAGGCTCCAAAGGCCTTTCTATCTTAAATAAATCCAAAACCTTAACCTTGAAAGATGAAAATCCAACAGTTTTGTGGACCTCGTTTTGGGTAGTTTGGTGTATCAACTTCTCAGGGGCGTAACTTTGGCATACAATCTTTGTTTGGGGTGCACAATAGCTCGTTGGAAAGGTATATTTGAGGAGATTCATTTACGGGGTAAAATTAGAGACTTCAGTTATCATTGAGAATATTGATCCAAAAAAATGTTCATTTAGGCATTCAAAATGACCCCGGAAGTTAAAAACTGCTAAAAATAGTAAATTACCACAATTGCCAGAAAATTGTTTTGAGCCAGTTGGAAAAGGTGGGTGGCCACTGATATCCACCTAGATCAGTTTACCCATGATTAGGCCTCATTGTAAGAGATTGTAAAAGTATAAATAAGTGAGAATGTATGGTAGAAGAGAGGCTTTTTGGAGAAAATTTTTGGTAGCTAAGTGCAAGTAGTTTTGAGTCAATTTGTGCAACATAATGTGTATGTGTTAAGGCTCTGTGCTTGCTAGAGAAGTTGGCTATGTGCCTTGACCTAGTTTTGAAAGGAGGATCTGGTTCTCAGTGCGCAAATCTCCTATCTGGTGTGAAGCTCGGATCTATGGCTCAATGTACAGGAGCAAATGAATGTAAGAGATTGAAGAATAATAAAGAAGACGACACAGTTGGTGGATGTAGCCCCATGCTAGGGTGAAACACGTATATCTTGTGTCTTTGGTTGGATTTGTGTTGTATTGTTTATTTTGTATGCTCAATGCTTTGATTATTATGTATGATAGATAGATATGTTGCTTCTTAGTGCTTTACTTGTCTTAAAGATGAATGAATGCTAGATATAACCTAATGTTATGTTCTAAGTGGCTTAAACGCTTAATCTTTGTTGTTACTGCTTCGATCTCTATTAGCGGATTTTCTGTGATATATTAAAGATAATAAACTAATTCATATCACATTATAAGCGTTACTAGAATACTTTGCGAAGTGTTGTTATCACATATCTGTGTCCCATCTTGGTTACAGACACCTACGTCCTATAACCCCCCCTGCTTCTACCTTGAGGGATACTTCGCCTGCTTCGTAGGTGTTTCCAAAAGGGCCGGTATTTGGGGTTTTGTTGGTGCATTTTTTAAGCGTTGAACCCTGGTTCTGCCCCTGTTCCAACAAATGGTTCCATTGTTGGAACCTGAAACTGTGACTGTTGGGAACTGAAGTAAATAAAAGAGAATATTTGTGCGTAGATATCTTGTTAAAGTGCACAGTACTCTACTTGACTTGTGAAGCTCTGTGCTAAGAAAGAAATCTGATCTGAAGAAAAGAGGTAAGATCTGAAAAGAGGTAAAGCTTTGTTCTTTGGTAAGAGTAAGATAAGTGAAAATTTTTGTTTTGAAAGCATGAATTTAAGTATGTTTAATAGATTATGTCTTAGTATGAAAGCTAGGGTGCAGTTGGAAGAAAGATTTGATATAAGTAAAGATAATAGAAATGAAGAAAGATATGTTATTCCTATGCATATAAAACAATTTTGGACTAATAAGTGGATGCAAGAACCTAGAAAGAATTTTTGTAGATTGCAAGTCCAATACTCTGATCTTAGTGCGTATTATAGAAGAGGTTGGGGAACGTTTAAGAGAAAAAGAGGATTGAAATTGTGTTATAACTACATAAGGCTGGGACATCTTGCTAAGGAATGCCCTGGTACAGGTCTTATTTGTCTTTTTTGTAAGACTATTGGTCATGAGGTTGAGGATTGTCCAATGATGATTGCTAAAGTTGAACAAATGAACATGAGACACAAAAACTATGAAGGAATTCAAGAGACTAAGGGCATGTTATAGAATCATAAAGAGAAAGAATTAGAGAAATATTAGACTGTATTATTACAATTGAAAAAACAATGGATGTTCACAAAGATTTCAGTTTACCAGAGATCCTGAAAGTAAAACAATGCATAAGTAGAAGAATAGAAGACTTTGACATAGATTGTGTCTTGGATGAAGAAACATAAATGAATATTATGACATAAGACACTTGGGAATTTTTGGGAAAGCCTACTATGATACCTTCATTGGGAAGGATAGGCATGTTTAAGGGTAAGATGATAACTTTATGTGGAATAGTTACTAATGTACCTATTATTGTTCATGGAACATTGACCAAAGAAGAATTTGAAGTCATTAAGTTTATTGGGGACAATGCCCCTTTCCCACTTTTACTAGGTAAGACTTGGATTGAGAAAGATCAAGTCAGAAGGAAAGAAGAGGAGGAAGCTACAGAAAAGAAAAAGCAAGAACTAAGGGATTTCATAGCTAGAAAAATAGATCGGCTAATAGAAGAACGAGAGGATCAGTCGAAGCAACAGAAGGCAAGAGAATTAGTTGTTAAGGTTGAAAGAATGCAAGAAGGTTTGAAGGACCTATCCATGCAAGAAAGAAGAATACCCACCTAGGAATTAATAAGAGAAGGGATATTAGCCTTGAACCCTTTGAGAGAACATCAGCAATGCGAAGTCACTACACTAGGAGAAGATAAGAATAATAATGGAAAGAGGATTCCAAAAACAGTTAGAGAGACTAATATCATAGGAAAGAAGGCAAGTAAGCTCAATAAAAAGAAATCCAAGTTAGAAAATCTATAGGAAGATACAGAGACCAGATGGAAGACTTCACAGACTAGAACCTCGCAGGAGGCAGGTTCACAAGATTTGAACCTCATCAGAATAGCGGGACCACACAGAATGGGACTTCGCCCTGGAGAAGCTATATGACTGTTGGAGGTGCCCCGACCATTAGAATGATGCTCTGGAATGACTAGAAAACGCATTTATGGGCCGATGGACCACTTTTGGGATGTTGAGACCATGCCATAATGGACAGATTTGCATTGATGGAATCATTCTTGGTTGTTGGAAGAATCTGTTACAATGCCCCGCTTATTTAACCCATTGGTCGTTGTGTCGGGACCACTTTTTTCCACCCGTGATTAGATTATATAACAAGATAATTAATTGTGTGTCGAGTTGTACTATCAAAAACTAGACATCGTTGTCTATTTGTCTACCCCGCTTATTCATTCACCTACCCCGAATTGTCTGTTTAGCAGTGAGAATGTTGGGTGAACCTACTTAATTATAGAATTTTGTCGAGTAGGTCCTCAAAAATATAATGGGAGAGAGACCCTTATATGAAGGTGTCCAGGCATTGTCGACAAGGGGACTGTAAGCTTCCCCTTCAACGAGATGTCGTTTTGGCCATGTTAACCCCACAATCAAGCAATGAAGTAAGAATCGTGGAGATATGGATAATGCTAAGTAGATCCCGTGCATCCTACCAAACTATATCCCACCTTTGGTTGGCGCAGTTAACCACGATAGCATTCCACAAGATTATGAGTACACTATGTTCACCGTGTACATTCCGAAAGGAATATGCATAGTAGGAAGCCATGTAGGACAAATCTCATTGTTGAAGAATAATGACTTCAACCTAGGAGATAGAAAGAACTATGATATGCTAACACCCCACGGGTACTTGACGAAGTCAACTGGGAAGAAGCCTCACCTCATCTCCCAACCATGGATTAAGGGATTGGCATAGTCCATTGTGTTAAATGTGATGAAGATTCCCCATTTCGGTCATCACCAGGAGGTTAACATTTGTGTTAAACTCCTCTTGTCATGCTATCATGGTGGATACATGTGGCTCGACCAAAGGATTACCTTGGTTCTGACGCTGATCCACCAGATTACAAGATTAAGCATGTAGGGACTTGATCCTCAATAGTTTTATCTAGGGAAGGCCTCAGACTGCTCCCTGGCATAGTGCATCAAGGAAGCTTCCAGTGAAGTTGAAAAAGGAAAGCGAGGCTACACGGTAGCCTCTATATAGTATGGCACAGTGCGCATCTCTTTCCAATTCATAGATGGAAATCCCATAAGGAATAATCACCCCACACAGGTCATCGGGTTCATGGTGGACCTCGCAGGAAAATGTGTGGAGGGAATGAAGATGAATTGAGAGAGTTACCTCATCAATGAACTAGAGAAATCCTATCACAAAGTTCAGGATTTGAGATAAGAATTTCACTTCAGATGGTTGATCGTGCTGGTCGCATTTGTCACTTGGATAATTCTTTAAGGAGCCACCTTTCTGGAGATCAAACCATCAAATTCGTTGGACACTAGGTTTTCCACCTTATGGTACACCAACGACATGAAAAAGTAGTGGAAGTCCAACATTGTGTTTCATGCCTATGATCAACAACTGAAGGTTTCCATTGAGTCATTTCTATACATGACACTGTGCACCCTGCACTAGTACAGACCAATAGCAAGGTTCTGTGCAGACCTACATTTTATCTATATCACTACGTGTAGAGATGAGAACAAGGAAGAGTTATAGTCTTACTACAAGATAACGAACGAAGACATGGATTATATCACCAAGGAATGGCCAAGGAGTTCCTTGTACTCGTCGTTGATGCATAACTCTTTGACACTGACACCATAGGAAGCCCCATGGCCATCCGAGTCGAGCATTTCAGACAGTCTAGTGGGACAAAGAAGAAGAAGAAGCATGAATAAGTCCAGGATATAGAGACTGATGAGGAGGACAATGCCTTTAAAGACAATGGATTTGGCTTGCTAGGAGGAGGAGGAAACTAAGTAGATGGACAAGGAGGAGGGGATGAGAAAGGAGGAGGTGAAGCTACACCACCGAAAGATCCCCCTACTGAAACAGTAACACTGCAAAAGAGGAAGGTTTCACTGCAGAAACCTTCAGCAAGAAAGAAGACACATGTGAGTAAGCCCCAATTAGAGGCCACACTCATGGAGGACAACATCCATTTGGTCCACAAAGCCATGGAGGATGCTTTCGAGGACATCTTGTAGTGACATGGAGCAAAGCAGGAGGAGCTGTATGGAAGGATCGAGAAGGAACTGAAAGAAATACAAAAAGCTATTTGGTTGGTTTGCGCAGTACCTACTACGCCTTCCTCATCATAGATTGCTAAATTGGGGCATGAACCAACCCAATTGAGAATACTTGCAGATGCGACAGAGGCTCGACTTCAGAAAATCCAGGAAGAAAATGAGAAGGTTACAGAATCCTTGAAACAAGAGAAAGATGAAGTCTTAGAGAAATTACGAGTAGCGTGGTATAGCATAACCTTGTATGAAAATGAGAGAGAAGAGTTTAGGGAGATTCTTCAAGAGGACAAAGCGAAGCTACAAAAATAAAAGGAGCAGTCGCTCATAGAGTAGATTGTGGTCAAAGAAGCGGTAAAAAAAGCATGTTTCTTTGTGCCTGGCTTGGCCCAGGAGGAACAAGAGTCCCGCGAGGCTCAAGTAGTGAAGCTCACTGAGACCATCCAGTAGCTTCAAGAGAGGATAACAGAGTTGGAAGTCCAAGAAGTACCGATCACCCTGCAAGAAGTGCGCAATCAAAGGGAGGAAACCACCAAGAACGCAGTAATAAGAATAAGGGCCCCCGCATCATAGTGCAAACAACTAAGTGATATAAGTGTGTAGACTTATGAATGCCTCGTAGAAGATCCATAGCTAAGGAAATTGCAAGCACAGTTACAGGAGGCACAAAAACAAGCCTTCTTCGTGCAGTCACAGATGAAGCTACTCACCATAGTTGAAATAATGAAGAGATAGCAGGAACATCGTGCAATGTAATGGCATATTAATGCCAACCAGGGTAGGGTAATGGAAGTTGCACAGAAGATACAACCTATGCAGGATGAAGTCTGCAAGGTTTTCAAAGAAATTGAGGGACAAGTCTCGCAATTGGACCAAGTGGTTGCAACAGTGGAACAATTCCTGGAAGGGCTTGTTACAAAGAAGATGATCTAGGAGCTTGCTGAGCAGGAGGCTCAGGTGAAGCAGCAAGACAAGGTAGCTTGAGTGAACCTCAAGGCCTTCGAAGCAACATTGCCCATACCTAAGTCACTTGGGACGAGTCACAGGTGAGTGTTGGGGGCTTGTTAGCCCTTGACCAAGTTTTGAGGAAACCTTGGTCAGGTTTGGACCTCTTTTTGGACTTTGACGCATTGGTTGAGAAAGGAGCGCTCAGGTGGAGTTGAGATCGTGGATCTCACCAATTTTGCGAGCTATGTAGACCCAATAAGGGGTCCCTAGGTTTTTTGTAAAGGGTTATGGTATGTCAACCCATGGGTTTTACCCATGATTAGGCCTCATTGTAAGGTATTGTAAAAGTATAAATAAGTAAGAATGTATGGTAGAAGAGAGTCTTTTTGGGGAAAAGTCTTGGTATCTATGTGCAAGTAGTTTTGAGTTGCTTTGTGCAAAAAAATGTTTATGTGTTAAGAATTTGTGTTTGCTAGAGAAGTTGGCTCTGTGCCTTGACCTAGTTTTGGAAGGAGGATCTGGTGCTCAGTGCGCAGATCTCTTTTCTGGTGTGAAGCTGGGATTTGTGGCTCAGTGCATAGGAGCAAATGAATGTAAGATATTGAAGGATAATAAAGAAGACAAAATAGTTGGTGGACCACGTATATCTTGTGTCTTTGGTTGTATTTGTGCTATTTTTTTATGTTATATTCTCAGTGCTTTGATTATTATGTATGATAGATAGATTGGTTGCTTCTTAGTGCTTTACTTGTCTTAAAGATGAATGAATGTTATATCTAACCTAATGCTATGTGATAAGTGGTTGAAATGATTAATCTTTGTTGTTACTGTGCCAATCTCTATTAGGGGATGTTTTGCGATGTTATTAAAGCTAATAAACTAATGCATATCACCTTCTAAGTGTTGCTAGAATACTCTGCAAAGTGTTGATATCACAGATCTATGTCCCAACTTGGTTACAGACACTTGCATCCTATAAACCCCCTACATCTACCTCGGGTGAGACTTCGCCTGCTTCGCAAGTGTTGCCGAAAGGGTTGGTAGTTAGGGTTTGTTGGTGTGTTGTTGAAGCATTGAACCCTGGGTCTGCCCCTATGCCAACACCACCGTATACCAAATTTATCTCCCCAAAGTCCCCTCTCATGTGCAGGAATAATTGTAGATGAAAACAACCACATCTTTGTACAATATGTAGTGACATCATGTATTCCATGAAACTGCCAAAGAAAATCATATGCTAATTCATATTGATATGACTCCAATTCCTCAGTGTCACCATTTTTTAAACAACCCAAGAAATAATCTATCAATCAATTGTGCAGGTTGGTTGAGGAATAACATAAATGCAATAGAACCTGAAATGCATCGGAAAGGAAATATCCTACAGTATACGAGAATGCATCCAATCTAAAAATCCCATTGTTATCTAATACCTGGTCAATGTTGTCATGTACAATGGAATATGTATCTATTTCATAGAAATCAACATATATTACTTGTTTCATATCTTAATCTGTGATTTTCAAGATGTTTCTTAGCTATGTTCAGTTTCTATGCAAACAGAGAAAAAAAAAGGAAAAAAAAAAAGAAAAATAGAAAACTATAAGTGTGGAACTGCATACCAATTCCATTATGTATCCTTCAACCTTCTTCTTGTCAAATTAAATTCCCCTAGATTCACTACAACATATGAAAAGCAAACAAACGTACAGTAAACAGTGAACCAAACAGAAGAGACAACGCAAATGAAATAACACTATAAATTTGTTGATCACAAAGATCGAGTATCCAAGGTATATCATTTTTGAGCCTATTCATGGCGTGCATCCTACAAGATTTTTAGTGGAAGAATATGCTTTTCAATACATAAAGGAAAACAAAAAGGCAATAGGTGGATGGAGTTTTTGATTCAGAGAATAAAAGCATGCCCTATCACAGGACCCTAGCAGATGCTTGCCCCCGGTGACAACTCTGAATTCATTTTATAAATCTGTTTTCATTTCTATTTTTTAAAGAGCTATGGCACGATATCTAGGACATGGAAGTTGGAATATGTGATTGGAAGGGAACAACCTAGAAAAAATGCACCAAACGCATGGTTTCCGGGAACAGAAAATAAGAGATGAAAATTTGGTTTTCTTTTTTATATTTCATTGTAGCTATGATAGATGTGGGTTATATGTCCAACATCAACATTCAAAGCAGAACAAGACGTTTAGAAGGGAACAAACTGGGAAAAATGCACCAAAACGTATGGTTTCCAGTAACATAAAATATGAGGAGAACATTGGGAAAAATGCACCAAACGTATGGTTTTCAAGAGCAGAAAAAATGAGGGGTTTTCTTTTGTATATGTCATTATGGCTGTGACAAAGGCAGGTTCTATATAGAACATTGACGTTCAATAACAAGAAAAATATTCTAGTCGTAGCAACCACACAAAAAGATGTTCTGCAACAGGATTTTGAGCCAGGGATTCCTAGTATTAAAAATTATTTCTTGCAAGCTGCAAATAACAAGCAGCAAACAAGGAATAGCAAGAAAACCATGGCATGGAAACTTACCTGTGAACTAGGAACGACAAAAGCACAACTCCAAACCCTGCAAACTACAACAACAGGTCTAACTCTAGATGCAGGACCCCAACCTTGCAAAGTTGAAGAACAACAAACCAATGAAAAACCACGAAAAGGTCCAACTGCAACTGCAGGACCTCAACTTTGCAAAGTTGATTCAAACAACAACAACAAGCATCGAACGAACCAATGAACAAGCATCAACCAATGAACCAGTAATGTCGGTGAAGAACAATATTTCCCAAATTCACTACAAACAACACTGTATAAAAAAATCCAAGGAAACTATATTGTAACATGCATGTACAGTAAACATTTAAGGCTGCAATGCCTGATAGGTAAACACTTAAGGCTGTCAGAATTGTCGAAGCGTGTTGCGTTGTGAAAACATTTAAGAAAGAATGCAGTGTGGCGGGCCTATTTACGTATGCAATAATGAAAATGTCTCCCCAAGTACGCAACAATAAAGAAAAATTAAATATAATAATAATAAAAAAATTTAATAAATAATAAAAATAGTTCAAACATGGAGACTATGCTAAAAACATTTACTCAGAGGACAAAGTAATATGAAAAATGACTATCCATGCTCAACACTTTGGATATCTAAATATTTCAATATGAATAGTACAAATTCAAAAACACTGTAGATGATAAAAACTTTGGATATCCCAACATATAAATCATTGGGAATAGCGAGGATGGAAATAAGACCTCAAATCTATTATCCAATAAGATTATGACATATATGAGTTTTTTTTATTATATAAAAATTAATGTTTTTAATTATGTAGTTCGAACAATGGAAATTATGCAAAAATTTGTAGTCAAACGACAAACTGATATAAAGTCAACGAATTATCAATCACTATAAACTTTAGATATCTAAACATTTCAGTATGAATAGTACAAATTCAAAAATATCGTAGATGATAAAAACTTTGGATATGCCAACATATAAATCATTGGGAATAGTGAAGCTGGCAATAAGACCTTAAATCTATTATCCAATGAGATCGTGACATTTATGGGTGTTTTATTATATAAAAAATAATGTTTTTAGTTCTGTAGTTCGAACAATAAAAATTATGCAAAAATTTGTAGTCAAACGACAAACTAATATAAAGTCAATGAATTATTGATCGTTATAGTCCCTCTACGCCTTCGGCAAAGACTAATAAATGTTTTAATATTTATTTTGAAAATAATGTAAGTCTATCATTTTAGTAATTGAAGCATATAATTTAGATTGTTTTGTTTAAGATTTTTATATGGAAGTGCTTTGTTTAAAACAAGATTAGTGTCTTGTATTGTTTAGTGATTTGTTTAGAATTGTCTTTATGCTTTTTAGAAATTAATAAAACTTAAATATATTTTTGAAATTTTTATTAAAATTGCAATTAATGAAATTTTTAAAAAATATATATAGTATGTCATTATTCTCGGATACTCAATATTCATAATTTACATTTTCCCCTCTCTAAATGAAAATGATAATAAATTTTAGGTTTTTGAGCATGCAAGGTTCCTATATTTAATCATAATTATGATCATAGTTTTTAGAATTATATTATGGTAGAATTTAGAAAGTTTGGAATGTTTTCAATAAATTTTAAAAGTCAATTAAATAAAAGATAAGTAATTTAGTCAATAGATTAATATCTTAATATTAAGTTATTAATGAAAAAGACCAAATCAAAGTTAAAGAAGGAGATATGAGTAAGTTAAAAATTTATTAAAACGGAAAACAATTTGATCGTAAAAATTAGATAGAACATACTCAAAATATGAAGTAAAATTTATAAAATGATAAATATAAAATTTTATTTAAAAAAAAGATTATTAATGAAAACATCAATGAAAAAGTATAACATGAATAAAGCATTATTAATAATAAAAATGATGAAAAAAAAAATGGTATGAATAAAATATGGAGATGAATACATACTTAAAAATAGATATGAATGCATACTTAATGATAAAATTAAAAATAAGTAAAAAAACAGAGTGTTTAGGGGTGGGAATATAAATGAATTAAATTAAAATAATTTAAAAAATTATAAATAGATTTAATTGAAATAAAAATAAAGTAAAAAAACATAGTGTTTAGGGGTGGGAATATAAATGAATTGAATTAAAATAATTTATAAATTTATAAATAAATTGAATTGAAATAACTTAAAAGATAGCTATGAAGATTAGATAATAAAAAGAAAAAGGAAATTTTAATATAATAAGGAATTATATAAAAGTAATTTTAAAAGGAGCGAAAAAACATAAATAATAATGAGAAAATGAAAATTTAGTGAAATAAGTTTAAATAATTTCAATTTAATAGTTTTGATAATAAAATTAAACCTAAATTAAAATTAAATCTTATTAAAAAAATATAAAAAATATACAATATGAGAAAATAATAACATTGAAGATGAAAAGAAAATGACATATTAAGGGGGAAGATGGAAGTGGTAAAGATTAATCAAATTAATAATGGAAGCTTAAAGAAAAGGAATCAACAAGAAGAAAATCAAATGATTATAGATAGAGCCGATGAATTATAGGTTTCCACAAATTGCTAAGCTTATAACCATCTTCTTTTAGCCCCTACCCCAATCTCTCATCCACTCTCTAACTCAAAAGTTGTTAAATCTCATTGATTACCTCTTGTTGAATCTAACTATTTACTTATTGTTCGTTCTTCTCTTTCAATTTCATTGTTCCCTTTGAATATAAACCCTATTTTTTCCCACTTCCCCCCTTCTAGTAATTCACTTGTTCCATCACATCCTTTTGATATAAAACCCCAATCATCTCCTATGTTGAATTCTACCCAAGTCATTACTTCTATCTCTTCTTTATCTACCCTAACACCCTTCCCTCGTGCAACCCATAATATTTCCCAATATACTTCACTTATTAATATTATTAATTCTTCTTTTAATTTTCACATTAATTCAACTAACCCCAATCGTATCAATTCTTCATTTCCTCATCAAATTCTAACCTAAAATTATCCATTAAAAAATTCAATTATATCTCTATTATCAACATAAGCCATATTAATTCCCATTCTCCCTTACCCTTTTCACAATCCTTCCTCCTTCCCTAACAATCATTTCACTCCCACCTCCTTCATCAGTATTCTACCCTACTTTGTTTTCCTCCTCCAATGTAATTAACCTTCTCTCCTTTGATATAAAGCCTCCTTCCATCCATTTTCTCACTACAAGGAGACCACCTTCTAGTGAAGGTTTTTACAGAACCTCCCCAAAAAAAGTATCCCTTCTTTGTTTATATTGGAGGTTGTTGGCGGAGGAGGGTGATCGAAAGTTTTTGTGGAGTTTTTTTTATCGGTGCACATTTAAGGTACATAACACACGGGTGTTTAAATGTTAAAATGAACCATCATATGTTATAACAAAAATAAAAATCACCAATTAAAGTGCAAATGTGTGACTCATTGAATATTACAACCGGGTGCATACAATTTCCATCAGGGGCATTGTGATAGGGTAAATAAAAAAAATGACTAGACTGATTTTCATTGTGGAACCTCATCACATGCTTGCAAACTATCAATAAATCACTGATGCTCACTCTCCTTTTAAAAACACCTTGTTTTTTGTGCTCTTCAGCGAGTTGGATAGCTCCACTAGTAGATTCCACAAATTTCAAAATTTTGGAAATTACCACGAATTTGTGTTTCCTCTCAACGAAGGAACCATGCCTCCTCAGGACATAAGAGTCCATGTAAATTGTTTATTACCTTTCCATTTTCAATTTCATTGGATTAAAATTTCAATTTAGATTGAAATTTGGCCTTTTTTCAATTTTGTTTTCCAATTTTGCATGTTGAGCCTATATAGTTCGACTCACCTAAATGCAGTGCATCCTATGATAAATTTACAATAAGCATCACAACTAGTGCATATAATCTAAATGTAGTTAAACAATGAGTCATTTGCAACACCCCACTACTGATGCATTATAAAAAAAAACTCCTGCTAAACAACATATCAATGTTTTTTTAACACAGAAGCACCAGTGTGTTACATTTAACTATGTGCATCATTAAGTTAATGACTCATAAAATTTAACTCAGTGATGCAACCATTTTAGACAAATGCATCAGTGCTATTAACAAAACCATATTGGGACAGATATTGAACGACTTGGCATAACGAGGCGTTTAGTTTGATGCCCTATGACATGTGCTATATTCTTCACAACACATCGCTAAAAAACATGTTGGTGCTTCAATAACACGATATCACCAAGGTATTCATAGAAACACATCACAATACTTAATTTTCATTAAAACAATTTAATGTAGCGCCCATAGGTCCAACAAACTCACCCATAGACACACCACTAAACAACATGTCGATTCTCTGGAAATATTGGAGCATCGGTGCATTCTATTAGAAAAAGTGCATCGCTAAGTTTACTTTCAATAAAATTTAGGGTGACAATGTGTCATGTTAACCAAATGCAATGGTGTTATTAAAAGAACCACACTGGGAAAATATTTAACGACATGGCATAGTGGGGCATCTCGTCAATGGTCTATTATTGGTGCTCTCAAAAAAAAAACACATCATTAAACAAAACATCGGTGTTCCAATAACATGGTAGCATCGGTGCATTTATATTAGCACATCAAACTACTTTATTTTCAATAAAACAATTTAACCTAATGGTACCCCTAAGTTCAAATAACGCATTGGTGTTGTAAAGAGCACTACAATAGGCCAAATTTTCACAAATTAGCAGTGTATTGCATCTTATGGTAAGCATTGCTAAGATCATGGGTTGTGCACCAACTAAGATAAATTCACCAATGTGTTCTATTAATCGATTGCACCACTTAGTTTTTTGTTACAAAATTTGTGCCCAGTAGTGCGTCAAATCCATACAACATACTAGTGTTTTGTATTGCATGGCACCAATAAAAATATATAATAATTTACCATAGTGGTTCATCTTATGGTATGCTCCATTACTAATGCATTATAAGACAAACACACTAGCAAAAAACACACAAAACTAAAAATAGAGTGTATGTGCATTAAATTCAATAAAATGCACTAATGTTGTTAACAAATTTGCACCAAAAAAAATATTTAAAACATTATCATACAAGTGCATCTTTTCAAACGCCCCCACTACCGGTGCATCATAAAAGACAACACACCATTAAAAAGTGTTCTATTCTCCAAGGAACATAGTGTACCGGTGCTTTTCATATAACAAAGAGCATCTCTTGGTTTATTAATTAAAAGTGATAGCAAATAAATATGTTCCATAGAACCAATCGCACTGCATTACATAGTTCATATGTAATATGGCATCGCGGTGCATTTTGTAGGACAACCCATAATCGATGCATTATATAATACAATGCACTACTATAGATATTGGTTCTCTACTGACAATGAAGAAATTGTGTGTTAGATTTAACACACCATTGTTCGGTGCCATATGTCTAACATGGAGCACCAGTACCAATGCTTATGAAATTTTCTAATAGCATCGGTTACTTTTTCACTTTTTTTGCAAACAAAAATTAATTTCAGTTTTTGATAAATATAAATTATTTATATATGTGTGTTTTACAATTTAAATGTATTTTATCGATATATGTGTTCCTAAAAATAATTTTATGTGAATCATATACGATGATTAAAATTGAAATAGAAACATCAATAATAGCAAGAAGAAAAAAAACTTAATTCACAAACTACATATGCAAACCTCCACAGTCAAATTTTGTGGAGGTTTTTCTTTACAGAGGAAAAAATAAAGGTCACTCTTCAATGACTCTCATAATTTAGCACATGACTCAATCCTCTACCACTTCCTCAATGCTCTACATCACATATCCTCCTCTGTAGGATACTTGAATTTCTCCAAGATACCATCCTTGTCATTCCTATAGCCATAATATGGATCGGCATCAATTCACTTGTAAATCGCACACCTACACCTCCTCTTCTTTTCCTCGAGGGGGATTATCAAATAATTCTTTGAGGATGGAAGGATTTTCGTAGCCCCAAAGTACCTATAACCGAGGCCCTTGTCGGTGTCACCTAACACATCAACTTCGTTCCCTTCTAAGTCCATTATATTGGCCCCTACTTTGGTATAATTAGGACTACCAAAATCTACAATCAAATCTTCTCAGTGCCCCCTTTCCCTAATCAACAAGAAAGGACCATGGTGGATGTCTTAATATAATACTGTGTCAACCTTAAGAATAACTGAAGGTCCATATTGTATATTTAATAGAAGTTAAGAAGAAAATTTGGAAAAACAATTGATGATCCATAAGCTTTGTCAGCATGCCTTATCACTAAATATTAATAATTTTCTTGGCCTAGGCCTTCTCCTTCATGAGATCCTCACTCATGTACTTACTAAGAAGCTCATGTTTCATCTTCTCCACAACCATGTAGTCGATCACTTTCTCATATGGAAGGGGCACATGGGAAACAAACTCTCACTATCCATGTTGTTGGTTTCCCTTGTCTTGCTCTCTCATTTCTTCTGCCACATCGTCCTCTTCCTCGAATAGGACTAGATTAATGGAAACAACTTCTTCACTCTTGATCGTCAATCTGGTGTCCCTCTTGATAGACTTGATCCTTTACCACTCCCTCAACACTCTAGTCCACATCTCTTGCTACGTCGGTTTCTCAACTTTCTCCAAGAAACCATTCTCATCATCCCTGTAGCCATAATAAATGGCATCAATTCACTTGTAAATCTCATACCTAGACATCATATTCTTCATCTTGGGTGGATTATTTAATAGTTCTTTGACATCAAGGATAAATTTTCCTTCCTAACATGTACAATTGGTTGCTATAAGATAGTAACATGCCATCTTCTACCAATCAATTGTACACGTGGGGCTAGAAAATTCCTCCCCGATGTCAAAGAGCTATTCCATAATCCCCTTCATGTGAAGAAAAGGAGGTCTAGTATGAAATTTATAACTGAATTGATGCTAGTTATTATGGCTATAGGGATGAAAAGAACAATATCCTCGAGAAATTATAGCAGACCACGGAGGAGGATATGCAAGCCAGGTTTATGATAAAGAGTGAGTAGGTCATTGCCATTAATCCAGTCATATTCGAGGAAGAGGAAGATTTGGAAGAAGAAATGGGAGAGCAAGACAAGGGAAACTAGCAGCAAAAAGAGTGAGAGTTTGTTTCCCATGTGCCCCTTCTAGATGAGAAAGTGATCGAGTGCATGGTTGTGCAAAACAAGAAACATGAGATTCTTATTAAGTACACAAGTGAATATCTTATGGAGGACTAGGTCGAGGCTAAGGACATGCTTAATATTTAGTGATAAGGCATGATGAAAAAGATTATGGATCTTCATTTTTTTTTCCAAATGTTCTTCTTAAATTCTATTAAATATATAATATGGACCTTAGGTCATTATTAAGGTTGAAACAATATTATAATTAAGACATCATCCAGGGTTCTTTATTGTTGGTCAAGGAAAATGGGCACTATGAAGCTTTGATCGCAAATCTTGGAATTCCTAATTATGCCAAAGTAGGGACCAATATGAAAGACTTGAAAGGGAAGGAAGTTGATGTTCCTAATTCCATTGGCAATGGACCCAATTAAAGATAATTTGTGGCTATAAAATTTGGGTTGTTGTATTATTTGTAGTGAAAGTCTAGTCAAGGAAGATCATTTGGCAGTGAAATCCAAAGGTCAAAGTGATAAACCAAAAAAGTCGAAGTAAAAAAGGTCAAATGACAAGAGGTTGATAGGTAGCCACATGGAAACTGATTGAATATTGAATGCAGGTCAACTGGTAATCTGACTTGGTATTCGACTGTAACATAACATTGAGATTCATGGAATTTGTAGCCAATGATCTCTGTGGATCTGTAACCATTTTTGGGGATCCTTTATTTAGGGTTTTTCCTATTGTAAATCAATAAATAAGGCATGTTGTAATGTTGGAAAATTCAATCGTAGAATCAATAATATTTAGATAGATGTGATAGAGGTTGTTGGTCATGTAGATGTAAGATGAATTGGCTACAGGATTGTTCTTGCAGAAGCAAGAGGATATGATGACAATTGTATATTAGGTTTATACCAAGGTTAGCCATGTAACCTTTTATTCTTAATGAATAATAAAACAAGAGAGAAAGACACTCAAGGAATCTTGGTTTTCCCGTTTGGGTTTCCAGGGTAAAAATATTTGTGTACTGTGAGTTTTCTTTGTCATTTGATTTCTAGCTTAAATATTTCTTCCTCTCTTATGTTAGGTCGGCATGGAAGTGAAATTTCCTAAAATGTTGTATCATAGCTTGGTTTACCAAACTTGGAGCTAAGATAAACCCTAGGTCCAGTAAGAGTTGTAAGCTAGAGAAATTTAAAGTTGTGCTTAAACAATGACAAGTAGCTCGGAAATAGAGATCGAAAAATTCAATGGCCAGAATTTTGAGCTTTGGA
>JASDQU010739240.1:16891-32858 GCA_032191745.1 Picea mariana | reverse complement strand
CCACAAATTGCTAAGCTTATAACCATTTTCTCTTAGCCCCTACCCCAATCTCTCATCCACTCTCTAACTCAAAAGTTGTTAAATCTCATTGATTACCTCTTGTTGAATTTAACTATTTACTTATTTTTTGTTCTTCTCTTTCAATTTCATTGTTCCCTTTGAATATAAACCCTATTTTTTCCCACTTCCCCCCTTCTAGTAATTCACTTGTTCCATCACATCCTTTTGATATAAAACTGCAATCATCTCCTATGATGAATTCTACCCAAGTCATTACTTCTATCTCTTCTTTATCTACCCTAACACCCTTCCCTTGTGCAACCCATAATATTTCCCAATATACTTCACTTATTAATATTATTAATTCTTCTTTTAATTTTCACATTAATTCAACTAACCCAAACCATATCAATTCTTCATTTCCTCATCAAATTCTAACCTAAAATTATCCATTAAAAAATTCAATTATATCTCTATTATCAACAGAAACCATATTAATTCCCATTCTCCCTTACCCTTTTCACAATCCTTCCTCCTTCCCTAACAATCATTTCACTCCCACCTCCTTCATCAGTATTCTACCCTACGTTGTTTTCCTCTTCCAATGTAATTAACCTTCCCTCCTTTGATCTAAAGCCTCCTTCCATCCATTTTCTCACTACAAGGAGACCACCTTCTAGTGAAGGTTTTTACACAACCTCCCCAAAAAAATTATCCCTTCTTTGTTTATATTGGAGGTTGTTGGTGGAGGAGGGCGATCGAAAGTTTTTGTGGAGTTTTTTTTATCAGTGCACATTTAAGGTATATAACACATTGGTGTTTAAATGTTAAAATGAACCATCATATGTTATAAAAAAAATAAAAATCACCAATTAAAGTGCAAATGTGTGACTCATTGAATATTACAACTGGGTGCATACAATTGCCATCAGGCACATTGTGATAGGGTAAATAAAAAAAATGAATAGACTGATTTTCATTGTGGAACCTCATCACATGCTTGCAAAATATCAATAAATTACCATTTCTCACTCTCCATTTAAAGACGCCTTGTTTTTGGTGCTTCAGTGAGTTGGATAGCTCAACTAGTAGATTCCACAAATTTCAAAATTTTGGAAATTACCAAGAATTTTTGTTTCTTCTCAACGAAGGAACCATGCCTCCTCGGGACATAAGATTCCATGTAAATTTCTTATTACCTTTCCATTTTCAATTTCATTGGATTAAAATTTCAATTTAGATTGAAATTTGGCCTTTTTTCAATTTTGTTTTCCAATTTTGCATGTTGAGCCTATACAATTCGGCTCACCTAAATGCGGTGCATCCTGTGATAAATTTACAATAAGAATCATAACTAGTGCATATAATCTAAATGTAGTTAAACAATGAGTCATTTGCAACACCCTGCTACTGGTGCATTATAAAAGAAAACTCATGCTAAACAACATATCAATGTTTTTTTAACACAGAAGCACGAGTGTGTTACATTTAACTATGTGCATCATTAAGTTTACGGCTAACTCAGTGATGCAACCATTTTAGACAAATGCATCAGTGCTATTAACAAAACCGTATTTCGATAGATATTGAATGACTTGGCATAATGAGGCGTTTAGTTTGATGCCCTATGACATGTGCTATATTCTTCACAACACATCGCTAAAAAACATGTAGGTGCTTCAATAACATGATATCACCAAGGTATTCATAGAAACACATCACACTACTTAATTTTCATTAAAACAATTTAATGTAGTGCCCATAGGTCCAAAAGACTCACCCATAGACACACCATTAAACAACATGTCGATTCTCTGGAAATATTGGAGCATCGGTGCATTCTATTAGAAAAAGTGCATCGTTAAGTTTACTTTCAATAAAATTTAGGGTGACAGTGTGTTCATGTTAACCAAATGCGATGGTGTTATTAAAAGAACCACACTGGGAAAATATTTAACGACATGGCATAGTGGGACATCTCGTCAATGGTCTATTACCGGTGCTCTCAAAAAAAAAACACCATTAAACAAAACATCGGTGCTCCAATAACATGGTAGCATCAGTGCATTTATATTAACACATCAAACTACTTTATTCGCAATAAAACAATTTAACCTAACAGTGCCCCTAAGTTCAAATAACGCATTGGTGTTGTAAAGAGCACTACAATAGGCCAAATTTTCACAAATTAGCAGTGTATTGCATCTTATGGTAAGCATTGCTAAGATCATGGGTTGTGCACCAATTAAGATAAATTCACCAATGTGTTCTATTAATCGATTGCACCACTTAGTTTTTTGTTACAAAATTTGTGACCAGTGGAGCATCAAATCCATACAACGTACTAGTGTTTTGTATTGCATGGCACCGAGAAAAATAGATAATAATTTACCATAGTGGTTCATCTTATGGTATGCTCCATTACTGGTGCATTATAAGACAACCACACTAGTAAAAAACACACAAAACTAAAAATAGAGTGTATGTGCATTAAATTCAATAAAATGCACTGATGTTGTTAACAAAGTTGTACCAAAAAAAATATTTAAAACATTATCATACAAGTGCATCTTTTCAAACGCCCCCACTACCGGTGCATCATAAAAGACAACACACCATTAAAAAGTGTTCAATTCTCCAAGGAACATAGTGTATTGGTGCTTTTCATATAACAAAGAGCATCTATTGGTTTATTAATTAAAATTGATAGCAAATAAATATGTTCCATAGAAGCAATCGCGCCACATTACATAGTTCATATGTAATATGGCATCGCGGTGCCTTTTGTAAGACAACCCATGATCAGTGCATTATATAATACAACACACTACTATAGATATTGGTTCTCTACTGACAATGAAGAAATTGTGTGTTAGATTTAACACACGATTGTTCAGTGCCATATGTCTAACATGGAGCACCAGTACCAATGCTTATGAAATTTTCTAATAGCATCGATTACTTTTTCACCTTTTTTGCAAACAAAAGTTAATTTCAGTTTTTGATAAATATAAATTAGTTATATATGTTTGTGTTTTACAATTTAAATGTATTTTATCAATATATGTGTTCCTAAAAATAATTTTATGTGAATCATATACGATGATTAAATTTGAAATAGAAACATCAATAATAGCAAGAAGAAGAAAAAAATTAATTCACAAACTACATATGCAAACCTCCACGGTCAAATTTTGTGGAAGTTTTTCTTTGCAGAGGAAAAAATAAAGGTCACTCTTCAATGACTCTCATAATTTAGCACATGACTCGATCCTCTACCACTTCCTCAATGCTCTACATCGCATCTCCTCCTCTGTAGGATACTTGAATTTCTCCAAGATACCATCCTTGTCATTCCTATATCCATAATATGGATCGGCATCAATTCACTTGTAAATCGCATACCTACACCTCCTCTTCTTTTCCTCAAGGGGGATTATCAGATAATTCTTTGAGGATGGAAGGATTTTCGTAGCCCCAAAGTATCTATAATCGAGGCCCTTTCTGGTGGCACCTAACACATCAACTTCGTTCCCTTCTAAGTCCATTATATTGGCCCCTACTTTGGTCTAATTAGAACTACCAAGATCTACAATCAAAGCTTCTCAGTGCCCCTTTTCCCTAATCAACAAGAAAGGACCATGGTGGATGTATTAATATAATACTGTGTCGACCTTAAGAACAACTGAAGGTCCATATTGTATATTTAATAGAAGTTAAGAAGAAAATTTGGAAAAACAATTGATGATCCATAAGCTTTGTCAGCATGCCTTATCACTAAATATTAATAATTTTCTTGGCCTAGGCCTTCTCCTCCATGAGATCCTCACTCATGTACTTACTAAAAAGCTCATGTTTCTTCTTCTCCACATCCATGTGGTCGATCACTTTCTCATATGGAAGGGGCACATGGGAAACAAACTCTCACTATCTATGTTGTTGGTTTCCCTTGTCTTGCTCTCTCATTTCTTCTGCCACATCCTCCTCTTCCTCGAATAGGACCATATTAATGGAAACAACCTCTTCACCCTTGATCGTCAATCTGGTGTCCCTCTTGATAGACTTGATCCTTTACCACTCCCTCAACACTCTAGTCCACATCTTTTTCTACATTGGTTTCTCAACTTTCTCCAAGAAACCATTCTCATCATCCCTATAGCCGTAATAAATGGAATCAATTCACTTGTAAATATCATACTTAGACATTATATTCTTCATCTTGTGGGGATTAATTAATAGTTCTTTGACATCGGGGATAAATTTTCCTTCCTAACATGTACAATTGGTTGCTATAAGATAGTAACATGCCATCTTCTACCAATCAATTGTACACATGGGGCTAGAAAATTCCTCCCCGATGTCAAAGAGCTATTCCATAATCCCCTTCATGTGAAGAAAAGGAGGTCTAGTATGAAATTTATAACTGAATTGATGCTCATTATTATGGCTATAGGGATGAAAAGAACAGTATCCTCGAGAAATTATAGCAGACCACGGAGGAGGATATGCAAGCCAGAGCGTTGAGGGAGTGGCAGAGGATCAATTCTATCTAGAGGGAGGCCAAGTTTATGATAAAGAGTGGGTAGGTCATTTCCATTAATCCAGTCATATTCGAGGAAGAGGAAGATTTGGAAGAAGAAATGGGAGAGCAGGACAAGGGAAACTAGCAGCAGAGAGAGTGAGAGTTTGTTTACCATGTGCCCCTTTTGGATGAGAAAGTGATTGAGTGCATGGTTGTGTAGAAGAAGAAACATGAGATTCTTATTAAGTACACAAGTGAATATCTTATGGAGGACTAGGTCAAGGCCAAGGACATGCTTAATATTTAGTGATAAGGCATGATGAAAAAGATTATGGATCTTCATTTTTTTTTCCAAATGTGCTTCTTAAATTCTATTAAATATATCATATGGACCTTAGGTCATTATTGAGGTTGAAACAATATTATAATTAAGACATCATCTAGGGTTATTTATTGTTGGTCAAGGAAAATGGGCACTGTGAAGATTTGATTGCAAAGCTTGGAATTCCTAATTATGCCAAAGTAGGGGCCAATATGAAAGACTTGAAAGGGAAGGAAGTTGATGTTTCTAATGCCATTGGCAATGGACCCAGTTAAAGATAATTTGGGTCTGTAAAAGTTGGGTTGTTGTATTATTTGTAGTGAAAGTCTATTCAAGGAAGATCATTTGGTAGTGAAATTCAAAGGTCAAAGTGATCAACCAAAAAAATCGAAGTAAAAAAGGTCAAATGACAAGAGGTTGATAGGTGGCCACGTGGAAACTGACTGAATATTGAATGCAGGTCGACTGGTAATCTGACTTGGTACTCGACTGTAACATAGCATCGAGATTCATGGAATTTGTAGCCAATGATCTCTATGGATCTGTAACCATTTTTTGGGATCCTTTATTTAGGGTTTTTCCTATTGTAAATAATATAAATAAGGCATGTTGTAATGTTAGAAAATTCAATCATAGAATCAATAATATTTAGATAGATGTGATAGAGGTTGTTGGTCATGTAGATGTAAGATGAAATGGCTACAAGGTTGTTCTTGCAGAAGCAAGAGGGTATGATGTCAATTGTATATTAGGTTTAGACCAAGGTTAGGCATGTAACCTTTTATTATTAATAAATAATAAAACAAGAGAGAAAGACACTCAAGGAATGTTGGTTTTCCTGTTTGGGTTTCTAGGGTAAAAATATCTGTGTACTGTGAGTTTGCTTTGTCATTTGATTTCTATCTTAAATATTTCTTCCTCTCTTATGTTAGGTTAGCATGGAAGTGAAATTTTATAAAATGTTGTATCATAGCTTGGTTTACCAACCTTGGATCTAAGATAAAGCCTAGGTCCAGTAAGAGTTGTAAGTTAGAGAAATTTAAAGTTGTGCTTAAACAATGACAAGTAGCTGGAGAATAGAGATTGAAAAATTCAATGGCCAGAATTTTGAGCTTTGGAAGATTAAAATTGAAGATCTCCTTATAGATCGATAACAATGGGAAACATTCTATCCAGGTACCATTTCGAAAGGTATGTTGAGGGAAGAATGGGAGAAACTCGAGAGAAGGGAAAGGAGTAGGATTTAACTATGTCTTGAAGATTCGGTATTGTTGAATGTCTCAGGTGAATACTTTCCAAGAAACTGTGGGACAATTTGGGAAGCTTGTACTAGTCAAACTCCTGGTAAATAATTCGTTCCTTAGAAAGAAAGTGTATCTTCTGACGATAAGGAAATTTTGGTAACTAAGCATTTGAATGTATTTAATACCATAATAATCTAGTTATATTCTATGGATATTAAAATCATTGAGGAAGAGAAATGTATTATCCTATTATATTCTTTTCCAGACTCTTGGGATGGCTTATTCATGGCTATAGGGAGTAATTCAACCACATTATCACTATAAGATGTGGTTTAATCTCTACTGTTAGAATAAATGAGAAGGAAGAACGTGGAAGGATCGACCAAATATGCATTAGTGGTGAGAGGTCGATCAGATGACAGAAATAAAGAAAAATTCTTCGGTAGAAAGTCTAATTCAAAGGGTAGATCTAAATTCCCTATTCATTCGATGTGAAGATGATAAAAATGTGGTAAATATGGACATTATAAAAGAAACTTCAAGTCGAAGGAAATGGAAGTCAGTACAGGATCTGATGAGAAGAAGCCGACTGAGAGAAATACTACTCTAAGTAAAGGAGGCGATGTGTATATGGTGTCGACTAGTACACAGTCGGATCAAGATGTTTGGTTGATTGAATCAAGAGAATACTATCATATGACACCACATAGAGAATTTTTTTGTGAATATAAACAATATGAAGGTGGAGATCTGTTCTTGGGGGACGACTCAATAACCAAAATTGTTGGACGAGGAAGAGAATGACTGATACTTTAGGATGGAAGGAGTAGAACCCTTCTAGGTGTGATACATATTTCAGGTTTGGAAAGAAACCTGATATATGTTAACAAGATGAGTGATGTAGGAGTGCACACTCTATTTCATAAGGATAGGTGTAATATGGTCAAAGGTGTGATGGTATTAATGAAAGAAGTTTAGATTGGAACCATATACCATTTATTAGGGAATATTGACTCAATTGTATGCAATAACATTGTTGTTCTTGAATTCGACTCGAACTCAAATCAACTCGACTCAACTCGGGTTGAGTTGATTCAAATTGACTCGATAAGTCTTCCTCAAGTCGACCCAACCATGCTATGGCATGAGAGGATGGGAAACATTGGAGAAAAAACACTTCAAGCTATGCATAACAAAGGTATAGTCGAATATTTTCTTGAATGTAATTTAGAAGTCGACTTTTGTGAACATTGTATATATGGAAAACAAAGTTGAGTGAGGTTCCCATATGGAGTGACAAGGGTGAAGGGGATTCTAGAATTGGTTCATAGTGATGTGTTTCGCCCTATTTCAGTTCCTTCACTTGGTGGATCCATGTATTATGTCTCCTTCATAGATGATTTTTCTAGGAATACATGGATATATCTTTCGAGGAAGAAATCATAGGTTTTCAAGAAATTCAAAGAGTTTAAGACTATTTTGGAAAGCCAAATAGATAAGATAAAAGGTGTTGAGAATTGACAACGGTGGTGAATTTTGTGGAAATTATTTTGAGCAGTTCTGCAATAAGTGTGGCATACAATGTCAAAATACCACAAGGTATACACCACAACAAAATGGAGTTTTTGAAACAATGAACAAAACATTGATGGACAAGGCAAGGAGTATGCTTAGTGGCGTTGGGCTTGTATAAGAATTTTGGGTAGAGGCATTCGAAACTGCAAAATATTTGGTGAATATGTCTCCTTCATCGGCACTAGTCAACTCAAATCCACATGAGGTATGGTCTGGTTAGAAGCCTTCTCTTTCACATATTAAAATATTTGGTTGTAATGCATTTATGCATATTCCTAAGGAAAAGAGGAGCAATATGGAAATGAAGGAAGTCAAGTTCATTTTGATTAGATACAAATAATGAATGAAACGGTATAAGATCTAGGATCATGCATCAAGGAAAACATTGTACATTTTATATTTGATCTTTAGAGAAATTGGAAGGAAGTCTAAGTCTGAAGTGGTTCAAACAAAGAATAATCTAGAGAAGGTAAGTTTTGGACTTAGGAATGAATAAGAATATGATTCAGATGAGCAGACTGAATTAGATGAATAGGTGGAACAACCAACCACGGTTGTAAGGAGGTATGAACGAGTAAGAAAAATAGTCAAAATATATAGTTCAATCAACTTTTATTCTGCATTTGTGTCAATTGCCAATGATTAGGATCCCAAGTCAATCAGGAAGTCACTCAATTTGGAAGAGGTTAGACTCTAGAAGGATGTCATGATTGAGGAAATGGAATCCTTTCATAAGAATGAGACGTGGGATTTAGTAGAATTACCTAATGGAAGAAATATCATCGATATAAATTGGTTATTCAAGAAAAAGAGGAACGTAGCAGGTCAAGTAAAGAAATTGAAAGCTCGATTGGTAGTGAAAGGATATTCCTATGTTGAAGGAGTTGACTTCGGTGAGATTTTTTCCCCTATTGCTAAATTAAATTCCATTAGAGTACTAATGTATCTAGATTCAACATTTGATCTAGAAATAGAACATATGGATATTAGGACAATGTGCCTACATGGGGACCTAGAAGAATAAATCCACATGAAACATCCTGAAGGATTCATAGTAAGGGGAAAGAAATAATTGGTGTGCAAATTGAAAAGATAATTTTATGTTCTAAAGAAATCACCATGGATGTGGTACAAAAAGTTTGACACATACATCCTTAGTTTTGGATTTGTGAGAAGCAAATTTGATCACTGCATATATTCCAAAGAAGAAGGTGGGAATTTCATATATGTAGCATTTTATGTCAATGACATGTTGTTGAAAACATCATGGACACAACAAAGGAAGTGAAGAAAAAACTATCCTCTAAGTTAAACATGAAGGATCTCGGTGCAATGAAATTCATTCTTGGAATGGAGATCAAGAGAGATCGAGTAGATAGAAAGATCCAATTGAATGAGAAGAAGTATATTGAAACACTTTTGAAATGTTTAAACATGCAGTATTGCAAACTTGTAAAGGTTCCAATTCCCGTGGGAGAAAAGCTAACCATTGAACAGTGCCAAAAGACACATGAAGAAATAGAGGATATGGCATGTGTCCCCTATGCAAGTGTTGTTGGTAGTATATTGTATGCAATGGTATGCACATGACTAGACATTTTCCATGCAGCGGGAGTGTTGAGAAGATAAATGTTGACACTTAGAAAGGATCATTGGAAAACTATCAAGAGAGTATTCAAGTATTTGTGTGGCACAAAATACTATGATATATGCTACCAAGGGAAACTTGGATATGACATTGAATTATATGTACATGGCTTTGTCAATGCCCACTAGGATGGATATATGGATCGGTGAAGTTCAACCAATGGATATGTGTTCAAGATGTTCATGGAGAAACCAACTGGATGAGTAAGCAACAAATGGTCGTAGCCTTGTCAACAACAAAATATGAATACATGGAAGCAAAGAGGCAATATGGATGCAACAGTTGTGTTCAGGAATCGGGTTTGAGTAGAAACCCGTGAAGAAAAATTTGGATGGTCAGAGCACAATATTTCTAGAAAATAATCTATCTTATCATTCAAAGACTAAGCATATTTATGTATAATACCATTTCTTGAGAAACATGGCAGAAAGAAACAAGGTGTTGTTGGAGAAAGTAGAAACGTTGGAAAACATAGAAAACTCTTTCACTAACTCTATGAGTGTTGTGAAATTATGTTACTGCAAAGAGGTAATGGGAATTTATGCCTTGGGTTTGTGAAAAAAAAGTTCATGAAGCTTGTGATTCAAACAAATAATAAGTGCGGCTTGGGTTTTTGCATTCTTTGTAGTGAAAGTCTAGTCGAGGTGGATCATCTGGCAGCGAAAGTCGAAGGTAGAAGTGATCGACCGAACAAGTCAAAATTGAAAGGGATAGACAAAAATTCAAAGGTCAACTGACAAGAGGTCAACAAGTGGTCATGTGGAAACTGACTTAAGACCGAATGCAATTCAAATGGTATCCAACTGGTAATTCGATTAGGTAGTCAACTGTAACAGAATCTCTAGATTCGTGGGATTTGTAGGCAATGATATGCGTGGATTTATAAACATTTTTGGAAGCATTTATTTAGCTTTTTTCATACTATAAATAATATAAATAAGACATGTTGTGAAAGTGCATACCCCCATTCACTCCAAAGGGCTGCTCGACCTCCTGGTCTAGGATCATTTTTTTCTGAGTCAGAGCGACTCCTTAGATTCCCCTTGGAACCTGAAAACTCTATCACATGTCCTTTATTTTTTTGGTGCAGGTTCTGTGGCACCCACAGACCCTCTCCTTAGCGCTTCCTGAATTTAATGTCCATGCACTAGCCCTATGTGTTATTCATCTTCCTTGATGTGACCACAGGCCTCGATTGTGGGCTAGTTCCCTTCACTCTTCCTTACTTCAGAACTTTCGTGAGATTCATACTCCTCTTTCCCGATTTTCGAATCAATGAATTATTCGGCAGCAATATACAATCCACGTTCCTCTCGCAATCAACGGTTGTGATCAACTTCATGAACTCGAACTTCATGAGTCCTTGTCTCGAGTATTATCTCCTCATATTTTCTCTAATTGTGTGTATCTCTGCCACATTCCCTTCCAGATCCAACGGTCCAGAATCACTTCGTGCCTCTCGGATTCACGAAGATTTGTGTTTCCCCTAGAAAACCTTTTGAAGTTCCTTCTTCCAAACTTCTCTACCTTATACCCCCTATCTCCTTCTACGATGGATGATTCTCTAGCCTTTAGGACTTCAAAATGTCCTTGACCCTTTTGCACACTTAGCACAAATTCTTCCTTTTGAGACTTTAACTGTTCTCGAATTTCTTATGCACTCCTTGTAGAACTCTGCACAGACTCTTCTGTGACTTTTCTCAACTTGAAAATCTTTGAAGTTCACTGTGTTTTTGTGAACTTTCTCATTCCCTCCTGAAAAATTATTGCTCTTCCTCCTGATATTTTTAATATGGAATTATAAATTCCTCGGTGCACTCCTTGCACTTGGCTAAGTTGTTTGACGACCTCTCCCTTTTCCTTCCTGAAGGGTTTAAGGCATCTCCTTTCCTTTGTTGATGCACTCTTGCAAAGCCTTCCTTCCTCAGAATGTTCAATAAATCTTTGATTCTCTTAAGGATTCCAACACTTGCAACCGTGTTGTCCTTGTACATGCTCACACTATCTCGATGCCCTCCTGGAAGAGTGTTTCAGAGTGTTCAGTAACTTTGAATTGTGCTTCCTCCCATACAATTTTTCTTTCCAAGGTACTTAACCACCTTGAAATTTCTCCACGAATCTGTGAATTAATCTGGCATGCCCTCCTAGGAGATTCTCTTTTGACTCCACTGAGTTCATATACGCACTCCTTGCATCAGCTCATGGATTTTCCTCTCTCTGTCGCATACTCCTTGCACTTATCCTAGAGAAACAGACTTAACTCAACACACTCACACATAGAAAATTATATCTATATCTCTGTAGACGATTTACAACATTCATCTACAATTCAAATGCATGCAAATGACATTCATAACACAACATCCATTATATAGAATTTGATAACAGGAAAAACTACCATATCCTATCTCAGTGCACTCCTTGCTCTTGGATAAGGTGTTCAACGACCTCTCTCTTTTCGTTCGTGAAGGGTTTAAGGCATCTCCTTTCCTTCGTTGATGCACTCTTTCAAATCCTTCCTTCCTCATAATGTTCTGTAATTATAGGATTCTCTTAAGGATTCCAACACTTCCAACCATGTTGTCCTTGTGCATGCTCACACTAGCTCGATTCCCTCCTAGAAGAGTGTTTCAGAGTGTTCAGTAACTATGAATTTTTCTTCCTCCCACACAGTCTTTCTTTCCAAGGTACTTAACCACCTTGAAATTTTTTCCCAAATCTGTGAATTAATCTGGTATGACCTCCTGGTAGCTTATCTTCTGACTCCGCCGAGTTTAGTTATGCACTCCTTGCATCGGCTCATAGAGTTTCCTCTCTCTGTCATGCACTCCTTACACATAGCCTAGAGAATCAAACTTAACTCAACACACTCGCAGATAGAAAATTGTATCTCTATCCCTACAAATGATTTCTAACATTCATCTACAATTCAAATGCATGAAAATGACATTCATAACACAACATCCATTATACAGAATTTGATAATAGGAAAAACTGCCATTTTCTATTAATGGTGGAATGTCAAATTACAATAGTGGAGTCTAGACTGCGACTGAGTCTTGTCTCTCTATGTTTCTCTCCCCATGCATTTCTTCTCTTTGCTAACTCTATATGGATAACACCCCTACTTTTCAACAATACAACGATTTATGCAAGAGGGTCTCAATGAGCTTCCCTCGCAAGCTAAACTAGTGGTGTCAAATCACCATTCAAAATGCATATCTAATGGGAAAATTCAAATGATGGAAATATGCTCCAAATTGGATGCAGATCCCTACTGTTGTCAACCACTTAATGGTGACCTTATCTCCATCTTGTGTGAATGCAAAACTTGGTTGTTCCATCTTGTCCTCATTAAATTCTTGGATCACGCTTTGGATTCTCGAGGCGAAATTAGTGGGAGATTCCTCTCCCTTCCTTGAATGTGCACCACGCATGTAAACTGGTTGGAACGTGTTGAGGTGGAGTGATGCTCCTGCATCATACTCCACGACTATGAAAACCATGATCTCTTGCTCATGAGATTTCCAGCATGGTTGAAATCCTTCCAGATCCCAAATTTTCTCTTGGATCTATCTCTCAACTCCTCTGCTTCATCGCTTCTGCTCCTACATCATATTCATTGCTCGTTCAAGTTTCCCTTCATCCAATTTCCTCGTGATGACTTCTTCTTCTGCTGATTCCAACATCAACTTCCTTATCTCCTCAACCACCTCATCCAGCTGCTCTATTGGATGGCTCTTCTATTGCAGACTAGATCACTGCACTTCCTCTTTGCCTCTAGGTAAATCATCGATCTCCCATGTTATATTCTCCATCTCTTGTGACTTTAACTTGCAACTCTCCTACAACCTCCACTTATGTATTCTCCTCATTACTCGGATTCTTCTCAGCTACTACTTCTTACAGATCAACTCATGTTAGTCCTTCGACTGATCCCATTTCATCATCTATCAATTGCTCCTCATGATGGTGTGTCTCCTCTGGCATGGATATCTTTAGGAAACCACCTTCTGGTTCCATATTTTCCAACAAATTCTCCAGCACCTTTAACTCCAATTCCCACTGAGTGAGTAACTCAACTGGGCGCTCCTATGTTGGGATAGATTTTAGTACGTGTTCCTCCTCCTTCATGACGATCTCATGTTGTTGTCCTAATGTTGCATATACAATAGATATGTTAGCCTCTCGTTGGTTTCTTGGTAGGAATATCCCAATTCTTCCAATGATTAGGGTGGTCCTATGATCCTTTTCCTCGACGACGAAAGTTTTCAACTTCTCGTCATCTTCATTCACACAACTCATAGTCTCGCGTGAATATTCATCTGAGCGAGGTATTTCTTCTGCCTCCTCATCTTTCAAATCCTCTTGAAGTGAACTCTCATCCAAGCTCATCTCTTCTCCCTTGCCCACCTGGAAATATAGGATGTATTTTCTTCCCACATGGTAGTTTACAAGATCCACTCATCCCTTCTCCTTTCCCACATGGCAATCTACGAGACCTTTTCCAGACCACTTTCCCTTGTCACTAAGGTTTTTAGCATGCCTCATCCACCTCCTTAACATCTATTGTTTCCCTCTGGCCAACAACTTCTGAACAAGACATTTAGTTGTTCTCTTCAAAGTCCACTCGTATCTCCAATGCACATTTGCCTCCCACTGCATTTTGAATGTTAGAGTCTCCATCTAGGCTCAGATTTCACTGACCTCCTTGTCTATCTCCTCTTTTCTTTTCACCTTGCAGTCTGATCGTCAACCACACTTATGACCTTCAATAGCCATCTTCACCTTCTACCTACCCTCTTGGAAATTATTTTGTTTACTCTACAACTGATAGGATCTCCATATTCTCCTTCACCTGAAATCTACAAACAAAAACTCGATATGATACCACTTGATGACGCCTACCCCCTTTCCCTCCAAAGGTATTCTCGACCTCCCATTCTAGGATCATTTTTTTTCTGAGTCAGAGCGACTCCTTAGATTCCCCTGGGAACCCAAAAACTCCATCACATGTCCTTTCTTTTGCTGGCACAGGTTTTGTGGCACCCACCATTAGAAATCTTGATGACCACTTCGCAGAAATAGTCCAGTTGTTGTCAACAAGAATGGCACCTACTGAATATACAATTCCTCATAAGAAACAACTAGTAGTGTGCGTTGTAGACTTCTCACTTATAGCGGGACATCTATATAATATGGGACCTGTTGAGATATTAAGAATATGTGTTATGGAGGCAGAACGACCATTGATCCTCGCAAAATCTCATGAAGGCATCGAAGGAGGACATTACGTAGGGAAAAAAACTATGAAAAAAGTTCCGAGAGCTGGCATTTGGTGGCCTACCTTACACAGAGATGCTAAAAACTATTCTAGAGCCTGCAATGTACTCCAAAGAGTTGGAAAACCTTCCCGAAGGGATGAAATCCCATTAAAACCACAGTTGACCCTACAAGCATTTGAGAAATGGGCCATTGATTTTGTGGGACCGATAAACCCACCAAGAAAGCACACAGGAGCAAGGTACACATCATTGTGACATAATACTTGACTAGATGGGCTGAAGCAAGAGAAGTTAAGGACTGTAGTGCAACCACAGCTGCGTGGTTCATATTTGATGGCATCATAACCAGGTTTGGATGCCCCAAGATCCTTATGAGTGATCAAGGTTGTTAAGCCCTAATATTGGCTCATTACCCCTTAATTGGGGCATATTATATTAGTAATGTTATTTTATTTATGTCTTCTTTAGGCCATTAGTTGTAGTTATACCTCCTAGTCTCCTATATATGCCAAGGAGACATTTTCATTTTGAATCATCTTGTACTTGAACATTTAAGTGGGGAAAAGGAGGTTGCCCCCTCGAAGAGGCTTATTATCTGAAATTATCTCTTTTTCAAGGCGTTGAGTACTTTTTCTAAGGTTTTTCTATGCTATATTGATATTTGGTTCTTAACATATGGTATCAGAGCTCAAGGTCTTGGGGTTTCACTGCTACATCTAAGACACCTCGGCATTTTTGCTATAACTTTTTTTTGTACAATGTTTCAGAAGGAATGTCTTGGAGGATATTTATTATATGGATCAAGGTACCTTGGGTTCAAAATTCATCTCTTGAGGCCATATACTTTTGGAGATACAACCTGTACAAGATAGGGTTCTGGAATCATCCTGAACTGAGTCATTGTGGAATTTTCGCTATAAAACGTTTTCTGTAATGTTTCAGACCCTAAAATCCTAAGGCTATTTATAGAAATTAGAAAGGTATCTATAGTAAAAATTTCATATTTTGGGTCATCTTAAATTTGTAGATACACCTTGTGTAAGATGGGGTATCTCACTATTCCTATTGACTAGTCTCAAGAAGGTATTCGAGGTAAAAAAATCATAACTTCTTCCTAGAGTATCCAAATTGAGTGGGACTAGTTTCATTGGATTGTGGACAGTCTAGAGTATTTCTGGTGTGATTTTCAGAATTTTATATCAATTATTTTGTGTGGGGAACGCTATACAAGTGAGATCTCCTGGAAAGGCCAAAAATCAACAAGTTGTGGGGAAGTTACCATAAATTCCACTTGGCACATACAATTTTGATCATACCTGTGGAATTGTAGAGAAGAAATATCAGATAACTACATAAAAGAAATTTTCATAC
>JASDQU010739239.1:218399-245196 GCA_032191745.1 Picea mariana | reverse complement strand
ATCTGAATCAAGTGCTATTTCTGTTCAAGTGCTATTTCTGTTGCTATTTCGTATATCATTTCTGTGTATTGTGAAGATTATGCTGGATATTATACTGTTATTCTGTTATTTCTAGCATTTCGTTTCTGTTCTGCATATTTTATATATCTGGTATCTTGCACAAACATATCTTCATTAATTTCTAGCATATCCACTCTCTATTTCCAAAAGAGGCCTTTGAAATCGCTTATGTAGCAGAGGGGAGAAATATGGACTAAAATGAAAATGAAATTTGGGAACCAGGAATAGTTCATGTGAAATGAGAGTATGAAGGGGATCGACCCTGAATAATCAACCATTTTCCAAAATATACAAATATCTTCATCCAAAAATAGTTTATTACAAAAAATCACCTTGAAATATATCCCTTTCAAATTTTTCCCTTGACCATGATTTTTTTTAATTGATCAAAATATACTTCTGCTCTCAAACATCCATATCATATTGTTAGAAAAATATTTCTTATTTCATACAATAGGGGGAGGAAAGATGAAATTTTAAAATGATATATGGTCCCGGGAAGTAAGGAATAGTGAATGAAAAGTGATAGTATGAGGGACTTGGTCATGTATGTAGAAATACATATTTTCTAATTCTCAGACAACCCAACCACATCCTCATTCCAAATTCAAATAAGTGTGCCTCATAACCAATAACCAAAATTTCGAACCAACTCTGCATTTACAGGAAGCTAAATATCAACACATGATTTCCTTTATCATCACCTTTAATAATATTCAAAAATTGTACAACAAGGGTTATACAAATGCCAATAAAATTGATAACAACTACTTTGAAAACCCAAAACTATATTGTGTAACTATCTCAATCATTTCTGTCCTTAGGTTAAGTACAACATAGAGGTTTAAATCTTTTATTTCAACATTTCTTCAATCAAACCTAGTGCAAAAATCTTTTAAAATAATTGTATACATATGGCTTATACCGCAACTATATATACCAAAATCAATGAAGGTTTGAAATTGTATAGTATTATAATAATATATATCGACCTTGTCTAGACACTTGAAATTTTTGCACTTGACATTTTTCATGCAAGGAAAGCGAGGTATCGGGCTCGACAGACATGCAAAATCCCTCAACAGTCTGAGTTTAAAACAAGGTGCTTTTCTGTCTTGTACATGGACCAAATAATATCCAAGGTTTAACATAAAGCGATACAACCAAATATTTCTCAACCTCAGAGTTAAGGCGACAACAATAGGGTTTGCAATAGAAACAAAACCAATGTACTATTCAAAGAAAATTTTGCAACGCACAATAAAATAGAATCATGGAAAGCCTTTGAAGACTTGGGTTTGAAACCCTTCAAAAATAAACTAATATACATGCAGAGGAAAACCATTGAGTCCCTTTCCCACTTTTTACTCAAGATTTCAAATCTTAACGAGTGGAAAATGACACTTGTATAGAGCATGCATATTTTATGAAAAAGAGCAAGAAAGAAGCTACATCGAGCCAAAACAAGTAATATAAAGTGAACTCGCACAGTTAGGACCAGGAGATAACAATTTTCGGGATGAGGGAAAATACCAGAGTGAGAAAACAAGGAACTATTTCTTTTGGAATGACAAAAATGAGATTGAGAAGACGAAAATAACAATCATATTTATTACCAGTCAAGAATAACTATTCCAAAACCATTTGCTGCAAAAAATAAAGGTTCATATGATGGGTACAAGCTAGAATAACATACCTTCCTTTGGCGCTTAAATATTTTCGAAAAACAAGTCTTTTGTTAACACCACCACTACGGTCGAGCTTTAGAACAAGGTGTCACTTACCACTACAAAATCACAATGAAATGCCAAAACCCCACTGAAAGGTGGTATACCTCAGTGAATGGATGTGCATTGAATGAATAGGGTGTCACGTTCTCCAAAAAATGATATCACATTAGCTTTCCAATCCATCTCAGACTCCACTATTGTTGGGCACTTTAATTGTCTAAATAAATAGATAATTAAGGTGTTCAATATAAATTGTCAAACCCAGGGAAGTTTTGTTATTGTAAGATAATTGTGCACAGTCTATGCTAGATTATGAAAGCAACACTAATCAAATTGCAGTAAGGTAAACTAAAAGAAATAAAATTGAAAAGATGAACACTAACACAAGTTGCTGACACTACTGGAGTTCTAATCTACTGTTGCAGAATTGAAATCACACTTGCATAATTGAAATCTAATTTGATGAGTGTATAAGAATCTTGGATTATCTAATCTATTCCAATTTTCTATTTTACTCTTGCAGAAGGAAATTCTGTGCTAATTGTCGAAAGGAAGTCTACTTAATTGCAGAAAGGGAAATTCACACTTCTATTTACTTTTGCTTGAAAACAGAGTTTTAATCTAGTGCAGAAAAGGAATTAACTCTCAAAGCAATTCTCCAACAGTATTCAACAATTGATTCTAACCCTCATGAGACACACTGATGTGCATTTAACAAAAAGGGATTGAACTGTAACAACAATTGTATTCTAGAAATGCTAAACAAATAAATCACACAAATCAAAGCAGTGAATCTAAATCTCAAAACAAAGGGGAGTCTGTGATGAAGGTGGGCCCTTTTTGTCTCATTGAATCCACTCAAAAATATTACAGTAGGTTAAAGAAACTCAATTCACTTCTTTATTAATTCGCAAAAATGTTCAGATATAATATGCTTCACTTCAATCTTTGTTCACAGCTAATCTTCGGTACCAATGATTACAAAAGTTTTTCTATTTAAAGACAGAGTCATTCAGTTAAAATGGACTCAGAACAACCTTGAGAATCTGAGATTCTCAAGCTGTTCGTATGATACAAAAGACCTGTCATCTTCACAAAATCGGGAAAAAGAATCTTGATCACTAGCGTGAGCCAAAACGTGTAACAACCTTGAGGATCGATCTTTAGGATTTGGATTTGAACGATATACCAGCTTCTAGGATCAGTGGGCATCTGTTGCAGCAGGTGTAACAACTTCCAGGATCGGTGGGCATCTGTTGCAGTAAGTGTGACAACTTCCAGGAAAAGTGTGCAGTTGTTGTAGTCGTGTAACAACATGCAGAACTGGCGCATAGTTGTAGCAACTGGTGTAACAACAACGATCTTTCTTCAAGACTTGGTTGTTCTACATATTTTGATCCTTAGTTGAACATTCATGGGTAAAATATGAGAAACACTACCAATCAAACATGTTAAGTAAATAAGAATATAAAAGAAAGATCAATGATTCATATTTTGGGAAAAAGGGTCTTATGAAACATTATAGTGGGCATTTAGGTTGAATGAGCAAAAGATATGGTGAAAAAGGGACATTTCTGGGTCCTAACATGCCCCCCAACTGAAGACATTGCATGTCCTCATGCAAAACACTTTCAAGCCTTACTCTGAATCTGAGTCAGGGAAGTGACTCCTCTAATGTAAACTGCTAAGACAAATCTCTAAGTACTGATATGGGAAGAAAAACTGTGTGTACCCCCAACATCTGTTGTTTCAAAAATCTATCTTTGTTTCTTTGTTTTCAAGAACAAAATTAGTTTGAGTGTGTAACAAAGGTTCTTGTGTAAAAGCTGTTGGTAAACCAACAACTACTCTATTACATTGAGATCTCCTCTGCCTTACTGGATTTTGTGGAGCAGTAAGGTCATCTTCTGTCTTGACTGAGAGATTGGTCGGTTCTTCAGCATGACGAGTAAATGGTACTTTTACTATTTTATACCCTACCCGAAAGTAAATATTACCACATTCATAGCACATGTGCTCTCTATTTTGGTCCATAACAACTTTTGTCAGTGATAATATGTCCAAGGTTATCCCCTCCGGGTTTTTCTGTCGAGCAACTTGCAATTCCTTCTTTAGGAAAGCCAACTCTGCTTTGAGGCTTTCATTTTCCTTCATTAGTTCATAAATCCTAGAATTTTCTGTATCCTTTATCTTCTTCTCAATTTGAGCAAACCACTGAGCAAGTGGCACATCCTCACTATGTTGTGTAACTGGTTCTTGTGTAACAACTACTTATGGCATGACTGGTTCTTGTGGAACAATCTCTTTTTGGGAAGCTGGCTCTTATGTAATAGCTAGTTCTTGCATGACTGGTTTGTGGGACAGTCGCTTCCTAATTAGCCGGTTCTTGTGTAACAACTAAGTGCTGGGAAGAGGCTGGTTCTTGTGTCACAGTCATGTTGTTGGAAGTGACTGGTTCTTGTGTAACAACCACTTCTTTGTCAACGAAGGATAATGGACAGAGAATGGGTAATGCATGTTCTATATTCTTCCATCCGACTGCTGCTTCAGTAGACCTTGCTGACCTAGTTCTCCTCCTAGGTAATGTAGAGACAAAAACAAGGGATTTCTTTTTATTTGCTTTAGGAGAAGGAGGGGGCTCTTCAACAACCAGGCAAGAAGAAGGAGGGAATTTTTCTACAACCACACAAGGAGGAGGTGCTAGGATGCTGGGGTCTGATATAATATGTACATCGTCACTCGTCGAGTGACGCACAAAATCATCAAGCGAAGCCGATGATTCTGCTATAATTTGTGTACATTAAGCCTGCAATGAGAAAATGGTTTCTTGAAATTCCTTGCACAAGGTAAAACCTGGAATACGTACCTCCATAAAATCTGATAGGGTCTGAGTATCAAAAAAATCAGGACACTTTGTGGCAGCGTTTGGTGCAACTCTGTCGATGCCTCTCTGAGATTTTCTTCTAGGTTGACGTTTTCTTTTCTGAGACGCTTCAGTGGCAGTGACAGTGGGGGCTTGAATGGCTGTTGCAGCAATAGGAGGGTTTTGAGTTTCTTTTGGTGCAACTCTGTCGATGCGTCTCTGAGATTTTCTTCTAGTTTGGTGTTGTATTTTCCGAGGTAATTCATTGGCAGTGACAATAGCGACTTCAATGGTTGTTGTAGCAATAGGAGGGTTTTGAGTTGTTGTTGGTTCAACAGGAGATGAATTTGACATTTTGGCTGTTACAATGAGGGTTGTAACTTCTATTGCAGGAGACCTCTCTGACCTATTTCTCTTCCTAGAAAATGCAAAGACAAAAGCAGGGAGTTTCTACTTTTGAGTTGTAGGAGTCGGATGGAGTTCTTCAACAATAGCTGTTGCAACTGAGGGCTGAGGCTCATGATTTGGTCTAGGCATTTCATTTTCAACTGCTGGCTCAAGCACAACCACAAGCATAGGGTTAATCTATTCTGGTTCAACTCCGTTGCTGCTTTTCGGAGTGGTGTTAGAGTTGCTTCTGGTGTTGCGTTGGCCTCTTGGAGTCGACTTACAGAGAGTTACAGTGGGGGTTTTAACTGCTGGTGCAGTCGAGGGCTCAAGAATTGACTCCTCAGGGTCAAACATAACAGTAGGCATAAAATTTTACTGTTCTTCCACTTCAGGTAATGGGACATTAGAAATGCCCATTCTGTTACGAATCAACAATGCTATCAGTCTGTGATTGGAAAGACAATTCATGGGATGCTTCGATCTCTTGACAAAGTGAGACATATTATGTAAGGAATGAAGAAGGTAATAAGGGATGTTTATTAGCTTCTGATGTCTCAAATGTGACAGTAGTATAAAATCAGAAAAATAAACTACTTGGTATCTTCCTTCGCATGTAATGTACCTTTTTACAAATTCTGACACTTTTCCCCATGGTTCTGGTAAGGAACTTACATATGCACCTCGGCCCTTGGTCTGTACTTGCTCATTATCCACGAGAAAACCCTTCTGTGCATCGGGAAGGTGTGCTTTTCTATTAAACCATCTTTCTCATGTGGTCAGAAACCCTATCACAACAACCATGCTTTCTTCTGTCACTGGAATCCTCACCCCATTCACCATTGAATAACCTTTTGTGAGATTTTGACTGAACTCCAATACCTCTGCTTCATTAAACCCTTGTAGCTTCTTAAAATAAGAAATCTAGCCAGCCTACAGAAATATTTTGTAAACATCTGGATGTAGCAACAATGCATCCATATTTTTTGGTTCATACCTCACAACTAATCCTCCCATGACGTCGCTTTAGAGTGTAACAATCAATTAAGAGGAGAAATCGACACCTAAACCAGAGACACATCAAGGTCAAACGTGGATTGCATAAAGAATGCAGTGTGTCATAGAAAATAAGCGTGGTCGAAAGGTGGAAGAGGTGAATAAAAAAAGAGATTTTACTGTTAGGTCGGCGTAGATTTTTGTTCCCCTCAACTAATCTGATTGTCTCTTGGTTTGAAGAATTTAGGACAATTGGCAGGTAAGCATTAAAGCTTGCTTCCATATCTACATCACTTTGACACGTAGGATTAGTAACGTACCTCATAACTTACCGCACGAACCGATCTGTTGGAGTAACTGCACTATCCAACCGCCATTTGATCCACGTGGAATAGCTGTAATGATGAGAGATGGCTCTAGAACGTGAGAAATGATGATATGACAGGTGGAGCATAGGTGGAGTCCTTTTTGTGGTTGACCAATTGGAAATATGCGGATGTGGAGTCAAGTAATGATGAAGCGGCCTTTTCTGATAGAGAGAGTGGAAAAAATAGCAGCGAAAGTGACAAAACAATAGTGTTTCAGCATGGAAGAATGGCAGAAATGCGAAAAATGGGTGAAGCGATATGCAAAATAGCGAAAAGGAATAACATCGGTACGTGTATCAGCATGTATTTTTGGCTGAACTGGTGGAATTAGGTGTAGCTACATGTAAATCGACCAATTTGTCGGGAAAAGGTGTAACACCATGTAAATCGGCCAATTTGTGAAAAAAGAGTATAACGACATGTAAAGTGACCATGGTGTAACAACATGTAACCCAGCCGAACACAGAATCCCTTAATTTTTGGGAATTTTTTCAAACTTCAAAAACCAATCCTTTGGCTCGTTTCGATGTAATCTACCGTGCTGTTCATCGATCTATCTGCACACAAGTAACTTCTTGATACACTTTGGCTGAATTTATTAGAAAAACATAATTTTTTTTCTTTTTAGCAAAAACAGAAAAATTCAAATTTGCAGAGTTCATTTATATACAAGGTTTTATTGAAAAGCGAAAATTTCTAAGGTTCAGAAAGGGAAGGAGCAAGCTCCTTTCCCTGTAAAAAGTGATAATCTGTTTCAACTGTACATCTGGATTTAAATTCGTCTTTGGAAAGTGGACGTTGATACAGGCGCAAGCGATGACCATTTGTAAGTAACTGTGTATTGGATCCATCAATAGTGATTAACCTAACTGTTCCATTGGGAAAAATGGTGTCTACCTTGTAAGGTCCCATCCATATTGTACGCAACTTACCCTGAAATTCTTTAAAGTGTGAATCATACAACAGAGCCCAATCTCCCTTTTTGAATAATTTCTTCTTGATGACTTGGTCATGCCACTTGGTTCTTTGCTGTTGAATTACTGTGGTTTGATGAATAACATCCAAATGTTTCTCATCCAGCTCGTTTAGTTGCTGCAGTCTGGCCTTCTGTGCTACAGTCAAGTCTATATTGATTTCTGATGTAGTTCTTAGGGTTTTGATCTCGAATTCAATGGAAAAAATAGGGTTCTTCCCATATACCAGTTCATAAGGAGAAAAACTAGTTGTGTTCCTCCAAGTAGTTTGATAAGCCCATAGAGCTTCATGCAATCTATCAGACCATTCCCGACGATGTTCCCTCACTGTTTTAGTAAGAATAGCTTCTATTACTTTGTTTGTACTTTCCACCTGCCCATTACCTTAGGGATGGTATGGAGAAGCTATTCTATGCAAAACATGATATTTATTGAGTAGGGCTTCAAACTTATGTGATGTGAAAGGTGGTCCCCCATCAGTTATTAATTCTCTAGGAACTCCAAACCTAACAAAGATATCTTCAAACAAAAATGCTAAGACAACTTCTTTTGAGGCCCTGATGAGTGCTTTTGCCTCTACCCACTGGGTCATGTAAACTGTGTAGACCAATATATAGACTTTATGATTAGAAGGTGGGTTAATGGGCCCTACAAAATCCATGGCCCATCTCTCAAAAGGATCCAAAACCACTTGAGGCTGGAGAGGCATCTCATCCCTATGATTTGGCTTACCCATTCGTTGGAAACTGTCACAGGCTTGGACATACTTTCTTGCATCTTGAAATATTGTGGGCCAGAAATAACCCATCCTCAAGATTTTATGCCAATCCTTTTATCAACAAAATGACCCCCACAAGGTCCATCATGGCAAGCTTTAAGCATATCATAAACTTCGTCATCTCTTACACATCTTCTGATTTCTTGATCCAGGCCTATGTAGAAAAGGTATCCCCCTATCCAACTATATAGAGCACTCTTTTGAATTATCTTCCTTCTTTCTCAGGGATATAGATGAGGAGGTACCTTCCCTGCAACCAAATAATTAGCAATGCCTGCATACCAAGGTGAGTGAGCAGATACTGCAAACAAATGTTCATCTGGAAAGGAATCATCTATAGGTGAATTATCATCATTTATATTCAATCTTGAGAGAAAATCAACAACCACATTTTCTTTTCCTGGTCTATCAACTATAGTGATGTCAAATTCTTGTAGTAGTAACAACCATCTTGTTACTCGGGAATTAGAAATAGGTTTATTTATTAAATATTTAATTGTTGAATGATCAGTATGAATAAAAGTAGAATAACCAGTGAGATAATGCCTGAATTTATTGATCGCATAAACTACTACCAAGAATTCTCTTTCTGTAACTGTATAATTTAACTCAGCAGGAGCCAAGTTTTTGTTGATATAGTAGATAACATAGGGATCTTTGTCCTCTTGTTGCCCTAGCACTGCACCAATTGCAGTATCAAAGGCATCTGAAGAAATGTGAAATGGTAGAGCCCAATTGGGCCCTCTCAAAATGGGAGCTGTGGACAATTTTTTTTTCAGATCTACAAAAGACAATTCACACTTGTAAGTCTAGCTAAATTCAACATCTTTTGTTAATAAAAAAAATAAAGGAGAGGCAAGTTTGGAATTTTTTTTAATGAATCTCCTGTAATATCCAACATGCCCTAAAATGCTTCTTACCTCCTTCTGAGTTAATGGAGTTGGAATGTCCAAAATTACCTGAATTTTGACTGGGTCTACCTGAATTCCTGCATAAGAAATGAAGTGTCCCAGCACCACACCTTCGCTCATCATCATATGACACTTTTATGTACTAAGAGAAAGATGAGACTGTATGCATATTTTGAGTACTTTTTCTAGATTAGCTAAAGCTTCATCGAAATCAGTACCATAAGGTGTAAAATCATCCATGAATATTTCCATACAGTCATTCACCATATAAGAGAAAATACCAATTAAAGCTCTCTGGAAAGTGGCTGGTGCATTACACAAGCCAAATGGGAGAACCTTGTAGGAAAATGTACCCCAAGGGTTGGTAAAGGTGGTCTTATCTTGGTCATGTGGAGCAATGGTTATCTGGTTATAACCACTAAATCCATCTAGGAAAGAGAAAAACTTTTCCCAGATAGGTTGTCTAGAACCTGATCAATGAATGGCAGAGGGAAATGATCCTTCTGCGTGGCCTTATTAAGGGCTCTACAGTCCACACACACTCTCCATTTACCATTATTTTTAGGCACAATAACCAACGGTGAAACCCACTCACTGTTTGATATAGGGTAGATGAATCTGAAATTTAGAAGTTTATGGAGTTCTTCCTTAACGATCTCTTTAAGATTAGGGTTCATTCTCCTTTGGGGTTGGCAAATGGGTCGACAATATTCCTTAATGTATATATGGTGGGTGCATAGTTCAGAGGAAATTCCTTTCATATCCATGTAATCCCAGGCAAATGTCTCTTTATGTTCAATCAATAATTTCATCAAACGTTTAGTTTCAACAGAAGATAAATCATGATTTATGTTCAGGTTTTTTCCAGGCTCGATTTCTATAATGATGCTCTTAGAACTAACTTTAGGAAATAATTCAGCTGTTTCAGTGTCTACTGTTACAACTGAATTAAATTGATTTATAACAGTTTCAGATAACATCTCTGCGCTGGCTTCTACTTGGGCAGTAGGGTCAAAGATTCTACTCAATCGATGATACGTGTTTGGTGTAACAACAGAGGGGTCACTGATAAAGCTATTGATTAGCTCATCCTTTGTTTCATCTTTGAAACTCAGGGATTTTCCCATGGTTAGTACTGGCAAAGCGCTTTCATATTCAATGTCCATCCATAAAGAATTTTTGGGTTCCACACTGGGTGTAGCATGAGGATAAAGGGTCAGTTTCTTGGTATCATAACCATCAGAGATGGTCATGGAACCATATCTACAACCAATGAAGACATTGGATGTAGCTAACCATGGTCTTCCTAGAATTAGAGGGTGGGCCCCCAAACGGGTTTTAGGTTGCAACACAATAAAATCAACAGGATACTCCCATGAATCAACTGAAATAGCTAGATCATCGATTACTCCTTCTGGTTTGATAGTAGAATGATCATCTAATTCTAAAACAGTAGGAGTAGGTCAGACTTGCGTTTCGAGTTGCAACAATTATGTCATTTCAATTGGCATAGTATTAATTGTTGCCCCTAAATCAACTAACACATCGGGAATAAATGTATGTCCGATTTTGACAGTGACTGTAGGGTTTCCTGGGTCGCCATATTTAATAGGTGGAGTTTTTCCTAACATAAGTTCAGACAATTCTCCCACTACATGTACTGTGAGGGGGTCCCTAGGTTTCCTTCCAGGCTTTTTGATATAGAGGTCTCTCACAATCTTCGCATAAATAAGTACATCTCTAAGCGCTTGCAATAGTGGAATGTTAACATACATATTTTACAATTCTCTTAAGAGATTGAAGGATGGTAATTCCATAGTTTTGGTAATTTCTAATCTTCTAGGGAATGGAGGGTCTGCTAATTCAATGATAGGTTCGTCAATTTTCTCTGTATCAACAGATGGTTTTTCCCCTGATTCCTTGTTGATTCTGAAGATGGGGCATCTTCAATTATTGGCTCGACTATTCTCCTTGATCTCGATTTTATCTCATTATAGGGCATAGGGGTAATAGACAGAGCTGGCCCATTATGTATATCAATATTGTGAACGGCCTTATTATTTGGATTTGGGTTAGGTTGCACAAGCATATGAGGTCATAAGGGGGGATTGTTTTGTGGGGCATTGAGAGGTAACTGCAGTTGTTGTTGCTGGTACTGGGGTTGGAAATGTTGTTGATAGGGGTTCTGTTGGTGATGATTTTGATAAGTAAGTTGTTGTTGAGGGCTTCTCCAATATGGGTTCCATTTCCCAGGATAATTCTATTGTTGGGGCATAGATACCCATGCATTGGGATCCTAATAAGGAGGTGGCATCTGATTTGGAGGTGGGGCATTCATCTGACCATATTTAAGCTGATTGTTCACATTATTCCAATAATTAAGTGATGCAGGAGAGAATTGAGGATTTATACCTTGACCTTGTGGCTGCCATAGTCTCCTCTATGTTATTAGATAGGCAACCTCCACTTCCTCATTAGTCGCCTTCATTGATTCTTTTACACCTGGTAGGGAGGGACATTTGTCAGTGGCATGATCTAATTCAAAAATAAGACAAACCTGGACACTGTTCAGTGGGCACTCCCTTGGTGGATGTTTGTCTTTGCATTTCAGACAGAAAATGGCCAATGCCCGATCTGATTCTTCTTGTTTCTGTTTGATCTGTAGAGTATCAATTTGTGAAGCAAAAGAGTTAATCATTTCTGTTTTGAAATCTTCTAATAGATTACCTATTTATGCTCTTGTTTCTCCTCCATTGGCTGATTTATGTACCCTTGAAAAAGTGGCATCCCTGGTAGTTGGCTTATTCCTTGTAGATCCTCGAGAGAATCTCTTACAAAGATTTACAACGTCTTCATAGGATTCCTTAGATATATCTCCCTTGCCAAGCATATTCAACATATCTAAACGATCATCTCTAACTCCTTTTAGAAATATAGTTTTGAGAATGTCCTTACTCACATCTAGATGTCTAGACCTTTGTAGATTATACTGGAGTCGCTCCACAAAATCTTCAAGTGTCTCGTCCTCCTTCTGAGACATCCTAAAAATTTCCTCTCTTCATTCCCTCGTTCGGCAGTAGTCTTGGTATTTGTTCAGGAAAAGCTGCCTCATTTGTCCCCATGTTGAAATATTCTCTCCTCCAAGGCTCACGAACCATCTTAACACGTTACCCTTCAATGTAGTTGGAAACAATTTAAGCTTTTGAACAGTGGTAGTGTAGTCATAGATTCTACACAGAATATCAAATTCAAACAAAAACTCATCTGGATCTTTAGTAGATAATCCATGGAAATTTGGTAGGGCTGAGAGAGGTATGTTCTTCATAGGAGCTATCCCCCGTGTGGGAACATTAGTAATAGGAAAGACCAAGGTAGAGATAGTATTTTCACCATTTGCCTGATCTTCATTGTTCGGTGGATTCTCACTGTGGAACTCTTCTTCATTATCCCCTTGTTTTTCCCCGACAATGACGCCAAAATGTTTTGCACTTTCTCTCCACTCAATACGGAAAGCGTCCCACTCCTCTTTAGTGACTATCTATCCATTGATATGATAAACAACTTCTTCTGGATTTTCCCTGTTCTGAACTACACTTCCTTTATCTTCAATATTCTCCAATGTTGCGTGCTGACTTGTTGGTGACAAATATTCAGCTTCAGCCCCTGATGAAAACGAAGTTTCAAAATGGGGTAGTTCTGATGATTGAGGGATATGTCTTCTTGGTGGATTTGAAGGGCTAAAGATAGATCCTGAAGAAGAATCTGCTCTGGCTATAATCTCATCAACGAAGGTTTGCCTTCCCTGTGCAGGATTCCTTCCACCATGTCCTCTAGTACCTGTAGGGTTAGTATTTTTGGGGATACGTCCTCTTGTTCCTCTGTTCATGTAGACTATTCATTCCTAAAAAATAAAACTAATGTGCTTACAAGAATATGTAATTATCTTCCCCAGCAATGATGCCAAAATGTTGGGCACTTTAATTGTCTAAATAAATAGATAATTAAGGTGTTCAATATAAATTGTCAAACCCAGGGAAGTTTTGTTATTGTAAGATAATTGTGCACAATCTATGCTATATTATGAAAGAAACACTAATCAAATTGTAGTAAGGTAAACTAAAAGAAACAAAATTGAAAAGATGTACACTAACACAAGTTGCTGACACAGCTGGAGTTCCAATCTACTATTGCAGAATTGAAATCACACTTGCATAATTGAAATCTAATTTGATGAGTGTATAAGAGTCCTGGATTATCTAATCAATTCCAATTTTCTATTTTACTCTTGCAGAAGTAAATTATGTGCTAATTGCCAAAAGGAAGTCTACTTAATTGCAGAAAGGGAAATTCACACTGCTATTTACTTTTGCTTGAAAACAAAGTTTTAATCTAGTGTAGAAAATGAATTAACTCTCAAAGCAATTCTTGAGCAGTATTCAACAATTGATTCTAACCCTCATGAGACACACTGATGCACATTTAACATAAAGGGACTGAACTGTAACAACAATTGTATTCTAGAAATGCTAAACAGATAAATGACACAAATCAAAGCAGTGAATCTAAAACTCAAAACAAAGGGTGGTCTGTGAGGAAGGTGGGCTCTTTCCTTCTCACTGAATCCACTCGAAAAGATTACAGTAGGTTAAAGAAACTCAATTCACTTCTTTATTAATTCACAAAAATGTTTCGATACAATATGCTTCACTTCAATCTCTGTTCACAGCTAATCTTCGGTACCAATGTTTACAAAAGTTCTACTATTTAAAGACACAGTCATTCAATTAAAATAGACTCAGAACAGCCTTGAGAATCCGAGATTCTCAAGCTATTTGTATGATACAAAAGATCTATCATCTTCACAAAATCGAAAAAAAGAATCTTGATCACTAGTGTGAGACAAAACGTGTAACATCTATTGCAGCAAGTGTAACAGCTTCCAGGATCGGTGGGCATCTGTTGCAGTAAGTGTGATAGCTTCCATGAAAAGTGCGTAGTTGCTGTAGTCATGTAACAACATGCAGAATTGGTGCATAGCTATAGCAACTGGTGTAACAACAACGATCTTTCTTCAAGACTTGGCTGTTCTACATATTTTGATGATTAGTTGAACAATCATGGGTAAATTATGAGAAATGCTACCGATCAAACTTGTTAAGTAAATAAGAATATAAACGCAAGATTAATGATTCATACCTTGGGAAAAAGGGTCTTAGCAAACATTATAGTGGGCATTTAGCATAGAAATGATAAGGTTGAATGAGAAAAAGATATGGTGAAAAAGGGACATTTCTGGGTCTTAACAACTATTACCATCAACCAATCACAATTCTGAGATATTGCCAAATATGCAAATGTTCACATGGCATATAACTACGCCAACAAACACATAACATTTCCTACCCGAATGATGACCAAACTTCACACTAACTCAAACATTTATTAAAACCACATTCATTGCAAACAAACGATGCAATGAATATATGCATATCAATTTGAGTGACTAAAGAAAGATTCAAGTGATGGCACGCACTATACAATATAAATGTTGAGCTCATATAATATACCACATGCAATATGCTAAAAGGAACTTCCAACCTTTTAATTTCAACGCACCACCTTTTTCTCATATAGAACCTATTAGTCCTGAGATTTGTTCTAGGCTCACAGAACAATGTCAGGCATCTCAATATAATGATAATTAATCTAATACTTCTTTTCTGCCTTTGAATAAGAGTGAAATTTCAATAATCTAATCACCATAAATACAGAGGCAATATCTCTTTCTTTAAGTCTTTTATAAATAATCAAGAGATGGATAGAAGAACACACATAAACAAAATTGAGATATAAAAAAAGGTATTTAATTTTGATAAATCTTACTTTAATTACAATAGAAGAAATATGAGATATGTATCTAAATTATAAAATTGATTAATGAATAATAAACAATTATGTAGATGTTGGTATTATTCTGCTGACAACAGAATATAGGAAAATCTATACTTGAATAAATGTTCAATAGATAAACTGTAGTAGTAGTAATACTAAATTGCAACCATGATGATTATTGTGGAAAACTCTCTCACCTGAGCGCTTAGGGTTCAACGTCTCATGTACTGTGCTGATCCATGTGTTGGCACCTTCAGAGCACCTTTGTTCAAGCCTGGTGCAACCTGCCCTGCCATATTCCCTAACACAGCAGAATGAACGAAGACGGAGGGATGAAAACCCCCTCTTATCAGAATGCAGCAGCAAATGAGACAAAAAATTCCCGACTGAGCCGACTACCCTTTGAACCCCCACCGCATCTACATGACCAATTACTGCATGAAGAGACTGATCGAGACAGAGGTACATGCATGGATGCGAAATCGTTGCATCCAAAATCTTCTCGCATCTGGATACCGGGAAAGTGCATCCCACAGGCACTAGTAGTGCCAAAATACATCATAAAATCAACTAGGGTAGGAGAACATACCTAGTTTATGAGGGATCACACACTCATTGGTAAATTTCTAGGACTTTGGCCCTCAGAAAAAGACCTTGCATGATGGATTAAAACCTAGTAGACTCCGAAAGGAGACTATGAGCTCTAGCTAAGTTCCAAAGGGTTTTTCACAGTGATATTCTATAACCTGGAAGACAAGGACCGCATATTGGAAAGTGGACCATACTTCTACAACTTAGCAGGCCTGTACTTATGCTTCTGGACGGACCGCTTCAGCCTCGAAAAAAGAAGATTTTTCCTATGCACCGGTATGGATTTGACTCTACTCCCTGCCTCAAGAGTTCTGGCTAGAAGAGATTCTAATGGGCATTGAAAACACTCTTGGTAGACATGTCAAGTCCTTAGAGGCCACCAAGCAAAGGAAATACACATCTTATGCAAGAATCTGTGTTTACATGGACATATCCAAAGCCTTACCAGGCTCGGTTACCCTGGAATACCAGGATGAGGAATGGGCCCAAAACATAGACTATGAACACATACCATTTCGCTGCAGGAAATGTCACGAAGATGGACACCTCTTTGGGGACTTCCCCCTAAATGCTCTAGCCAAACTAGAAGTGGAGGAGAAAATGAAAGATGGGGGTTCACAAAGGTCCAGAATCACAAAAGGAAAACACATAAGAAACCTCACCAAGGAGGGGGGAAAAGGAACTCTAATACCAACTCCTTTGATGCCCTCAACCATATTCCAGAGGCGTAAGAGGTAGAAAACCCCCATCTATTATCAGATCGAGGAAACAACAAAAGCAAGGAAAAACAACATCAACAACCAAGCACAGAGCAAATCATTATCCTAGAATATCAAGTCCTATTGAACCCAAGAAAAAGCCTGGCAATGGAAGAGGACACTGTCATGGAGATGGATGAGTAGGAGCTGGTGGACATTGATCTATATAATCTAAAAGAAGCACTCAACAAAAAGGATCTCAAAACTATCCTGGATGATCAACTCAGAAAATTCCACAAGGTCTTCCTAGAGTCCACGGCAAGAGCCACTTCTAGGCTAGGCATAAGTGCAGATCCAAAACTAGACCCCAGGAAAATCCCCAAGGAAAACAAAAGATGAGGACAAAAATATACACAACAACTAATAAAGGAGGCAAGGAACTACATGATCAATTCGAGACAGATCCAACGTCTCTTGGAACTATCCTTCTCTCACCCACCCAACTGTTTATGATGAAAATCATCACCTGGAATATCAGAGGCCTGAATGGGAGATCCAAGCAAAGGATTTTCTGAAACTGTATAAAAGATGAAGACCCAAACATTCTACTGCTACAAGAAACAAAACATGCAGGACAAATAACGGAGGACCTATTTAAAAGATGTTGGAGACAAAGCAACTACTATCATCTAGACTCGAAAGGAGCAGCAGATGGACTCACCATCCTTTGGAATCCTGCCACAGTAATAATGGACCAAGATTTCTCCATGACAAGTACTATAATTTCTCATTACCGAGCTATAGGCTCTGATAAAGATGGAACGATCACCAATTCCTATGGCCCTTAAAGTGGCCAAGGAAAATACATTTTCTTCAGAAGCCTGTTCTATTTGGGATCAATAGATGGACAAAAACGTTGTATAATTGGAGGAGACTTAAAATTCATCCTCACGCTCAAGGAAAAAACAAGAGGAAAGAATCACCCGGAGCAGGACAACTTAAAACTCCAGGAACTCATAGACAACCTCAAACTGGTCGACATTGAAACAGGTAATGGAACCTTCACCTGGTCCAACAAGAGATTTGGTCCCCAACAAATAGCAAGTATATTGGGTCGTTTCTTAATCTTGAAACCCTAATTCTATAAGGACCAATGGTAGAAGCCAACATCCTCCCAAAATCAGGGTTGGACCATTGACCAATTCAACTATGGATAGACACAATAACCACTCCAAATATCAAACCCTTCAGGTTTGAAAAATTCTAGTTAACCCACCTAGACTTCCATGAGTTATCCTGCCCATGGTGGACAAATGCAGAGATGCATCATGACACCAAAATGTATCGACTCCAACAAAGGCTAAAAAACTTCAAGTACTAGCTGCACCAATGGAACAAAGATGTATTCACCAACATCTTTCAAGATAAAAAATCACTAGAACAAAAACTTGAAGAAATTTAGAAGGGGAACATCCAAACAGGTCATATAGACACCCAACAACAACAAGAAGAAAATACCCTCAATAGGCAGCTTGAAGAAAGATCAAGAACGAGGAAATCTTATGGAGGCGAAAATCTCGAGTTCAATGGCTCAAGGAAGGGGAGAAAAACTCCAAATTCTTCCGCCATTCCATGATCCATAGACACTTCATCAACCATATCACAAAGCTGGAAGACAACCAAGGTAACACTATCCTAATCCATGAGGAAATAACAAGTGAGCTGAGGGACTACTACAAAGGTCTACTTTCAGAGACCCCCACAGATCGAACTCTAGCAATTAACAGGGTCATTCAAAACATCCCATCCCTAATCTCCCCAGAACAGAATGCGGCCCTAAAGTGACCCATATCACAAGCTTAAGTGGATCAAGCAGTACATGATCTCCCCAAGGGAAAAGGTCCAGGTCCGGATGGCTTCACCACTGACTTCTTCCACTATTGTTGGCCTATGATTCATGAAGAGGTGTGGCTGGTAGTCGAGGAATCTCAAATCTCAGGCAAATTCCTCCCAGCGTTAAACACCATATTTATCACTCTAATACCTAAGGAAGAGAGAGTCACCAATCCGAAGAACTTCAAACCAATAGTGATTTGCAACGTCATCTACAAAATCATTTCTAAAGTCATATCTCTGAGACTAAAGCCTATTCTCCCCTTCATCATCTCCAAAGAATAGCCAGGCTATGTAGAAGGAAGGAAAATCATGGACAACATCATCCTGGTCCACAAAATCATCCACTCACTCAAAAGCACTCGCACCCCAGGTATGCTACTAAAACTAGATGTCTCAAAAGCTTTTGATAGACTAAGCTGGAAATATATGAAAGCCCTTCTGGAAGCTTTTGGCTTCAACTAGGATTGGATCTCCTGGATAATGAACCTTACCTCCTCCACCTTTTTCTCAATCCTCGTCAACAGTGTTCCCTCCCAACCCTTCACCCCTACGCAAGGCATAAGACAAGGAGACCCACTCTCCCCCTTTCTATTTGTCATCATGGCAGAAAGCCTTGGCCGCTACATCAAAGCATCCATCCATAATGGCTCGCTACAAGGTCTCAATATCCATGGAATACAACCAACAACCTCGCACAACCAATTTGTTGATGACACAATGCTCCTGAATACCCCCACTGCCCAAGAAGCCAACAAGATAAGATCTATTCTCAATGATTTTAGCAAAGCCTCGAGAACCTCCTTCAACTTGGAAAAATATCAAATATTCTTTTTCAACACGCCTGTGGCTTTCCAACATCATATTTCACGTTTGCTAAGCATTCCAATATGCTCCCTACATTCTCAATAGTTGGGACTCCCACTCTCAGATTCAACCACCTGTAATATTTCCTGGGATTCCCTTCTACTCTCAATTTTCAACTGCCTAAGCAACTGGACCTTCTGATCCCTCGACCTTCCAGAAAGACTCATTCTTCTGAAATCCATGCTTCAAGCCATCCCAACTTATCTATTTGCGGCCCTTGCTGCACCTCAATCTGTCATAAAACGAATAAGAAACCTTCAAAGAAACTTCCTCTGGCATGGTCATGACCCCAACAAAAAATGGGCCCTGGTCAGTTGGGACAAAATCTGCAAGCCTAAATATCTGGGAGGTTTGGGCCTTTGAGATCCAAGCAAAATCAACAACACAATGGGCACAAAAACTTGGTGGCATTGGCTCAAATCCCCAACATAACTCTGGGCCCAAATTTGGAAGCGCAAATATGCACTGAACACACCTCAAGATGACCTCATATGGATGCAAGACAAGGTACAGGGATCAAACATCTGGACTGCATCCTGGAAAAATTGCCCGCTCATACAAGAACACACCTTCTGGGAAATCCAAAATGGACAGAATGATCTATTTTGGACAGACTCTTGGTAGCAACTTCCTCCCCTGCAAACTGAGAACAATCTAAGATCCCATCATGATCACATTCAAGATCTCTCTTCCCTCAAAGTGGAAGATATTTGGCTGAATACCTACATCAACCCCCCATGGTGCAACTGGAAAGAGACTGCTCATGATCTCCATGTGGCAGCTATTTGTGACCTACAAAATTGGAAAGAAATGATCCAACGAAGGAAAATCCAAACAACTGCAGATCCAAACATCCTCCGATGGGGGTACACTCCCAACGTAAATTTTACACTTAAACAAGGCTACAACTTGCAAGAAAACTTCTAGAACAACCAAAAAGAGCACATATGGACAATAATATGGAAATCCAAACTCTGGCCTAAAATTTCCACCTTTCTCTGGCTGCTGGTTCAAAACAAAATCTTAACATTGGACAACCTCAGGAGATGAGGCTTCATAGGACCCTCAATTTTCCACCTGTGCCAAAACCAAGAAGAAACCATGGAACACCTCCTTAATCACTGCCCATTTAGTGAGCTAATATGGAACCAAGCTTCCCAAAGCATGAGAAGGACCAACCGGGAAAGAAATAATATCATCAACACTACGAAAGCTTGGGGAGATGACCCCTACAAAATCCCCATCCTAAATAGAATATTACAACTTCTTCCTGGTTTCATAGTCTGGAAACTCTGGAAGGAGAGGAATAGAATAATCTTCCACTCTTAGGCTTCCCCTCCCCTTTTTCTCTGGACCTCCATTCACAAGCATATTCAGGAAACCCTCAAAATCCACTCTTGGTCCCAAGAAGACTTCCCCTTAGACCCCTTTGAATCCTCTATTCTAAGATCCTGGGGTTTTTCCTCATCCCCCACTCTCCCTTCCCAGGAACCACCCCCAAAAGCCACATCTTCTATTCCCTCCTCTTGGCTTCCACCTCCCCCAGGCTTCCATAAAGTCAACTTTTATGGTGCTTCCAAAGGCAATCCTGGACACTCTGGCTGTGAAGCAATTATTCATGATAAAACTGGCCAAATACAATTTATAATGGTAGAGAATCTAGGACACGACACAATAACTCGGTAGAAATCTGGGGACTAATCAAAGGGATCCAAATGGCATTAGATCACAACCTCACTTGTCTAATAATAGAAGGGGACTCTAGAGTAATCATTAATCTCGCCACCAAAATCACAATAGGAAGGGATCCCGAAAAAATCACCCCTAGTTGTCACCTCCTTGACCCCCTAAACAACATGAAAGCTCTTCTCAAGCCCTCCCTCACTCTAATTACCTCACACATAAGATGTGAAGCTAACAAGGTGGTGGAAAAGCTTGCAAATGAGGGAGTAAATACTAAAAAATCCATCTTCATTGATACAAGGTAGTCCCAGGGCTCACAACTATTGCTTCAATGCAAGGAGCTAGCTCTCCGAGATTATCATCTCCCGGGTGGGGTGAAAAATGGATCTCAACGGACGACATGTGGAAATATGCAACATCAAGAGTTAATAACCACTACCACCAACCTCCCTTCCATCCAGATCGAATGACCCACACTCACCTAGAAGTTATGGTAGTGCACTAGGCACTCTAGGGTGACTTAAAGGTGCCTTGCACGAACCAGGCTAGGCGTACAAAGCAAGGTACCAAAACCAACAGAGCAGTCACCTTGACTTTCATGGCATTAGCCCCCATCATCTCAGAAGGCACTATGAAGGCATGTTCCCTCTAGCGCTCTCCCATTCTATCTTTGTTGTATGTTCATCTGCTCCTTGGCTCCCTCTTGCTCCTAAATGTTTGGCCACCCACCATCAATCCTCCATTGATTTTCCTGCACAGTCCCACCCAAAACTCCTACACCATGCCCAGGGAGAGGGGCAAATCTAGAAGGGGTCCGCTGTATTATAGCGCCTTAACCAGACGCAATAGGATCGACCCCTCTCAGCTCGCTCTCATCACTACCAGTAATCCTGACCCAAGCCATAATTGGCCTCAACAACCCCTGCCTCCAATCTCTAATACTACAATTGACTATGACAGTTTCCCTATCTAAGAATAAATTCTCCCTCTTGAGGAGCTCACTCCTTCGCTGAGCTTTCATCCTGAAAGTGCCCCTCTTAGAGCTCATACTCCAGACCATAGTTTTGGCACTGGAGGATGCATTGTGGAGGAATAAATTCCGCCTAGTTGGAAAATGGAAATTCCATCGACAACTATAGATGCATACTTGGAGATGGATGCAGAGTTGATGGAGGAGCTGCATCCGCCCACTTCGACTCCCAGATGAGCATCTTCAACTCATTTTTGAACTGCGACAGAAACTTGATGACCATGCGCACATCCAAGGAATTCTGGGACAAAGAATGGACCTCCTGATCGACGCCATGACTGAAGCTCCAACAAGAAAGCAGTGCCCAACTTGTGGCCAGAAATTCGTCCCAACTTACAACACTCATGGCATCCCAAGCTCGCATTTGGAATAGCTCCCCCAGGTGTATGTTCTTCTTTTGGCTATGTCAATTACGCAGAGAACATAGATTCTATGTCTTACGATGTATGTTAGTCGGCCATGACCACTGGTTAGTCGGTTATTGCGACCATTTTTTACAGTTAGTCATTTACAATGTCTTGTTCAAACAATTACAGTTGCTCTCGGATTTTGATGTCCACATGTCCTGGTTTTCGAGATGTGGCAGGGCAAATGGCAGACTCCATATTTTGTAATGCCACACATTTTTGTGAATATTAATATATAGTTCCTTTTATTTACAAAAAAAATAAATTGCAACCATTCATAACTTAAACACAATAGTTTGAAAAAGATCAATTATGATAACACGAACAACAACACAGAGAAGGAACGTAACTCAAAGAAATGAGAAACATAATCTCATGTATTTCTACAGAAAATTGATATCCTTATTGAAAAGTATTCAATTACATACAAGGCCGAGAGGTCCTTCTTTCCCGCTTCAATTATTCTTTTATAGATTCAAAGCCTATAACCAAATTGGTTACATTTTCCTAGTCTTAAGTGAAAATTACAAAAAATAGACAAACTAAATCCCAAAACTTAAGGAACATATTTGGAATCCCTGATCTTTCTCCATGTTGTTGGGCATGTCATTGGAATTGTGCAAACTGATCCCATTCTTGATTCGAATGATATTTGGATGATGCCATTCTTCTATAAGATTTCTCCAGCTTGATACATGCTTCATATGTTGGAGTAGTTTGAAATAGATTTCTCAAATACCAAAATAAAAAAAAAGTTATCATCTAAAAGATAAAAAATGGTTTGACCCTTTAATATACCAATAAATCCTTTGAATTTATTTACATTTCCCCTTGCTGAGATCAATAATTGTTGATATTCTGGTAGAGAGAGAAAATTTCATGTTTTACCATAGTATTCAGGTAATCCCATTTCCACCATCTTTTTATAATGGGCTTTATACCATTGCACATTTTTTTTTGAAGGTGAACAAGTTTACTTTGAACTTGTTGAATTAAGTTCCTTTTAGTAAGAACCTTTTCAAAATCCATAATTGTAATTGTTCTATCTTTAACTCCAATTTGGTTTAATTCATGTTTTGTCTTGGAGTTAAGAACTCGAAGAATTTTGTTGGCAACTTCAGGTTTGTCTCCTAATTCTTGTTCAGCTTTTACAATGTCTTTTTCAACCTTTTTTACCAAGTTAACCTCTTCCTCCATTATTATAAAGCATCTCCACATCCTATTTACATGTTCCAAAATTTTATCCCAAATTATATGTCGTGCTCCCATTAAATAGGGTTTGCTAGAAAGCTTGTTCTTCAATGTATCATACTCCTCCAACAATTTGCTTTTGATCCCTGTATCTTCTCGAGATGCCTTACCTTTTCTCCAATATGCTCCTTCAAAAGATTTATGTCAGTTTCATAAGTTGAAACTGTCCTCCTTGATTCATCTAGTTGAATCTCTTTAGCAATTATATCAATTAATGCCTAGGCTAATTCCTCTGAACTACATGCAAATGTGCCATCTGAAGATGATGAGGGTATTCCTTCTTTGAGTACTTGTATTGGTTGTTGTCGAGAGAAAATTTGTTCATTTAGTTTTGCTATGACTTCAATCAATTTTTCCTTTTCCTTTTGAATGAAAAAAGCTCCAAGGTCTATACATGATCCACATCAAACAACTTTAATCACTTTTTCAAAAGAGCAATTTCATTATTTTTGTCACTTACCATCTTTTGAATAGGTTCTTCATTTGTAGCATCATCTCTTATTTTAACTAACTTTTTCTCTAAATCATCTATTCTCATTTGCTTCACTCTTGAACTTATTTTCTCCTACTTCAATTGCTATTTAAGTTGATTATTCATTTTATGCAATCTTTGTAAGCTAAGAGTAGTCTTCAAAATATCTCTATTGACCATCTCCCCTATCTAATTATGTAGGCCCATTTTATATGTTAAGGGAATGCTATCAAGATTTAGAGAAAATTTAGTTGCCTTATAATTGTCCTGTCCTTGAATATTTGGACCAAATGATTCTAATATTTCCAAATTCAACCTTCCCTTTTCAAAGTCGATTCCAGACAACAATCTTGTATCTGAAGAACCCTGATTTATCTTTTGGCTCCAAAGCTTTTTAATTTGTTCATTCTTGCCTCTCATATCATCATATTTGGTAAATACACTTTGTGGCTTGATATATGTAAACCCTTCTCCTAGCGACTTCATGAATATTGATGGAAGAGTGTCTATTGAGTAAACAACTTCTTTTTGAATCTTTGCCACTATTCCTGTCTCAGGTTGAACTTCTTCTTCTAGACCATCAACTACGATCACTTCAATTCTAGATTTCTTGCTTGATTGTACTTTTTTTGTTTCTAGATCATCTTGAAGTTCCCAAATATGCCTCCTTTTCAATACCTTTTCTTGTTGTAGAGGTGTGTCAATATTTACTTCTTGACTTGATTGAGTCTCTTTTTGTGTTTGTCCCTGAAGAAGATTCTGTATTTCCTCCCAAGTATTCATATCTATGATCTGTTCAATATCAGGTTTGCTTTAATGCTTATATGCTAAAATATCAAGCTCTAGTCTTATGCTATTAATAAACCCTAAAGAGTCATATTGCCAAGCTGTCCCTTGTTCAAGTCCCAATTCTTGTAACATTGTTTCTAACACCTGCAAGGTTGACCTGCTACGCACAATAAAAGGTCCAATTTCCCTATTGGGCTTAAAGTTAGTCTTTTTTCTTATGGGAATAAAATGAACCTCATCAACATTAAGACTTTGCCTTATGAATTCTAAAGTGAAAATTCTCATGGTCAAGAAAATTGGAAGTTTGAAAGGTTTAACCTCTGCACCATACATCCTTATCTCTGTATGTTCTTTGAAAATGAACAAGTCCCCTAATTGGGTCTCTCAAGATTCATGCAACAACTTTTTAACCTTTGGGAAAATTCTGGGAGGAATTTATTCATGAAAAAGAGTATAAAATATAGACATGAATGAATTTACATAAACAAAAAAACCCACATTTTGAGGTTTACTTATGACTAGGGGGGTCCAATGAATGACCGAGGCAAGCTCTCCCACTTCATTTTCAGTCTCTAGGTATAAACTATGAAAGTCATTCTTTCTCTGAAAAAGGAACAAGTAAACCAAATATAACTGGAAACGAAAAGTTTTGTTTAAAGAAAAATCCTTGAGTTGTTCATGAATAGACTCTGAAACAAACTGTGCAATGAAAAATCTGGCCATTATTCTCATGGTAGGAGGGAAAATGACTCATAGAAATCCTAAAATAATATTGCCAATAGTTCTATCAGAGTCATAACCCGAGATTGAGCATATCATACAAACAACTTCCTGTACATCCGGTGTAAACATACTGGTTTGGTAGGTCTTTATATCATGAGAGATACATGCATTATCTTTCATCAAAGTTTGAACAAAATACCGACGTTCTAGGATGCTTAACTGATTAAAACTAACTACTAGGGTTTCTTCATTAATAGCTTGAAAATCATTGAATTTCGAAACTCTAAGCATCTTAGAAATAGACCCAGCCATGATATCAAATAATAACATTGCATTTTTGTCTACTAGGCTTCTCATGGATGCAATGTATCTTTGAGCATTCTGGGAAATTATAAACTTGTGGAACAAGAGATTGAGTTGGGTTCAAACCCCAAACATCAAAAGAGTCATTCAATTTCGTATACATAGTTTGGGCCAAATTATGCAGCTCATATAGATCGAAAAAAAATTTAGGATAAAAAATCTGGGAATCTCTGTCCTCTAGAAAGATCTCTATGCTCAATAGGGTTTTTGGCTCATTTGAAGCTGACGATTTTGACATTTTTCTAAAATGAATATGGAAAAAACGCTTTTTATCTCTTACCTGGGAGGCTGACCAACGAGAACCCTTTGTTTTGTTGGCAAGATTTTCGTTAAAGGCTGTTATTGGACGAAGATTCTCGTGCTCATAACAATGACAATCAAATCTAATGAGAAAATAAACACAAAAAGACTTTTTCGATATTTAGTCTTATTTAAACCTAAAAATGATTAAGCAAACAAGAAAAGATTATTTACATAATTAATTCTAAATTCAAAACGTAATTACTTACCCGACATCGACGGTTTTCAAAAAATGGTAAGCGGTTTTATTTTATACACCGCGGACAATGCGATGAGTGGTTTGGTGAGTTGCACGGTGACCTAATATTTTGACACGTCGCATAGGTGGTATTCCTTGTAACGTCACCGTGCACAAGGTTGCTTTGATTAATCTTCGTTCATTTTTAATATGCACGGACCGTTGATTGCACTTACCTTTTGATCGATGGACCGGATTACACCTGCTCTGTCACCATATGACAATACTTTTGTTAATTATAATAGAATAAAATTTAAATAAAGCTATAAACAAAAAAATTGTGAAGGTTATAGATATATATATATATATATATATATATATATATATATATATATATATATATATATATATATATATATATATATATATATTATAAAAAATAAAATTTTAAGTAATACATGTGACTTATATATAATTTGTTAGTATAAAGAATCCTAAAAAGATTAATCATTAAAAGAAAATAAAATTTTGGAATTTTATTTAGAATTTTATTCTATGTCCTAACAAAACCAACCATTATTATATAGATGCAA